>OVAX01000444.1:5427-68656 GCA_900406405.1 Lepidium africanum
AAAAAAAAAAAATTCAAACCTTTATCTCTTGCTTTCTGGGTTTTGCTTCTTACTGGGTAGGATTAGATTTTTTCCTTACCCTTTTGTTCTGATTTGTGCTTCTTAGATAGCTAATTGATCTCCATCCCACACTAACTCCTTTTATATGTAGTTCCGTTTTGATTTCCAATAGAACATATTGAAGTGAAACTAATTTACAGGTTTCATCAATTGGGTTTAATTCAATGACTGTTCTTCGTTGTTGAATGAGAAAGACATTTCTCGATTGTTTTTGGGAGGGTTTTACACAGAAATCAGGTTTAGGATAGAGAAATCAGGTTTAAATTGGTTTAATCCCATGATTTGGTTAAAGTTTTTGGTTTACAATTAATTGGTTTACAGAAAACCAATTTTGATTTTGGTCCGTGGGCAATTTCACATTTAAGTTTTAAATAGTGTGTAAATAAGTATTCAAGTTTTGATTTGGGTGTAATTGGAATAGGTAGAGATAGATTTACGGTTGAAATGATGCTATATGAAATTTAATAAAGGAAATAGATTATGTTATAATCAATGTTCAAAAAATGTTAGGCGTTAAGTGGACGGTGACCTATCGTCTAACGCCTAAAAAAATTAATCGGAACCTAGACAATTCTAAATGGTTTAAATGTTTTTTAAATAAATTATTTTTATATATGATAAAGTAACTATATATAGTATAAATATAGTACTAATACTATGAATGTTTAGAATTAATCTTTAGTAAACATATAATCATTTAATTTTTAGAATTTTTTGAAGGTTAAAGTAAATAAAAAAAATTATTCTTTTTTTATTATACATATTTTATTAAATTTTTATTTTTATTTTTTAAATATAGCCGTCTAAACTGTATAATTACCGTTTCAGCCGCCTAATTGTTGTTTTAACCATTTTGATACAGCAACCGCCTAATTCATCCGATTTCACTAAACTCTAATCGGATAGCATTCGCCTAGCTTCTAGGTGCCGCCTATGCCGATTTTTCGAACACTGGTTATAATAGAATTGAAATATTCATATTTTTGTATTATTGTTTCAAATAATATAAAAATAATCAAATATTTTTTTTCCACGTGAAATTTATATGTTAACAAATAATGAATGAGAGAATTTAAGAATGATTTGAATTCAATTTTAAAATGTTAGAATTGACATGTAAAGTGTTTTTTTAATCTTCGTTAAATGTAAGCTTAGGAAAAAAAATATTGAACATATCAGTTTTATAATATTATATAAAATTATATATTTTAGAGATAAAATTATGTTATTTGGTGTTTTTAACTAATTTAAAATTGATAAAAAGTTAATTTTTCTGTATGAAATAGAATTTTAAAATCATCAAAAAAAAAGTTTATGCATGCACGAACCTACAAAAAAGTCATCTACTTATTAATAAACTGACACAAATATCCAAAAAAAAAATCTGTTAGAAATTTGACATACAACAAATGTCAAAATTTTATATATTAATATTAAATATAAATACCATTTTTTAATGGACAAGTCCTATTCAAAACCAAATTGTTCCAACCGGAGTAGGTGGAATTCAAACTCACCATCTAGTGCTAAATTAGATTAGACACAAATTGATCACCACCTTCTTGGCATACAAATACCATTTTTTAAAAAATAGGTATAAACTTTACACTACAAGAAAATTTTTGTATTGATACGTAATATTTCGTCACAATAACACATATTTCGTCACACTATAAAGATATTGTTATTAATTTGTGACAAGTTATAAATTGTTGCAATACAAGTGTCACAAATGCATATTAGTAACAAAAACGTCACAATTTTGTCTCATATCGTTACAAAATAGAGTCACAATGATTCGTAATAAACATAATTCGTAGCAAAATTGTATATAAAACGTCACAAATTATTACTAATATTCATTGGCACAATATAATTGTCACAATAGCTCTATTGTCAAATTTGTTGGAGTGTTAACTTCTACTATGAAAATAGCCATTGTGAATTTCATCACTCCATAAGCTCATAACAATACGAGTAGCTCTCTATTGGGAATTCATGTCATCAATCTCACCTACAGATCATCTCTCAGTTTCTGGACTTGAATGACTAATGAAATCAAGTTGTGATGGTCTAGTAGTTGAAGAGTCCGGTCTCAATGTTCTTCTCTGAAAGAATTCGAGCCATCCCATTACGACTCTAGCTATCTTTAGCCACCGCTCAACCTTTTCAGGGGAAATAAAACCCAGATCGCAGAGATTCCGACATATCGTCTCTGCCATTTTCCACATTCTTTTCAACTTCAAGGCTTCTATGATGCGGCTCAGGGGTTTACCGTATTTTTCTAGAACCACCACAAATGTCAAGAGACCAAATACTACTGAAGTTTTCTGTAAAGCCATTCTCAAATTCCTGAAATCCAAATCATCAAAGATATAAAAAATGAACCACTTGCAAAGAATATTATTGCAGAGGTTTTATTTGAGCCATATACTTACCTGCGAGGTCTGTTAAGGCTTTCCACGAATAGTTGAATATCTTCTTGGTACCTGGTACCTGGTTCATACCTTGTTGTTTCCGGGAAAAAGCTACAAGTATATAGCTGTTCTACTCCCCCTACTTTGTAATCTATTACTGCGTGTAATGGGCCCTGTCCAACATTTGACCGAAAACAATGGAAAGTCGTAAGATCAGCAGTACCGTTAAGAGTATCTTCGTCTCTAAACTGGTTATCACCAACGCTAGAATCCAAGGAGTATCTTGCGTCGTAAGTAAGAGCAAACCCTGTCTCATAGACAGTGGCCCTATCATCGCAATCCACATAAACTTTCATTTGGTCCCCTGTCTCTAAGCGAAAATCGTTGGTCATAAGGTTACGATCTATAAAGGTGTTTGATTGCGTCAGGCTATGTATCCATGCACCACCTCTGGTAAGATTCGTCACCGTAATAGCCTGGAGGGACATGAAGTTGTTGCCCAACTCATTCGACATAGTGGTCCATAAGGTGAACCCTACCGCCAGATCAGAGTTATGAGTTTCAGGAACTGTAAAATAGAATGAACGCATCATTCCCCTAAACCTAACCCAGTTTTGAAGGTTGTATGCTGGGTGAAAAATGCATCTCTGGTTCCTCTTCAGCCAATTCTACGACACAAACCATTCATAATCAGTATTGATCACCATGCTTGGTAGAAAATTATAAGGTCTACTAATTAAATAATATGTCTAATCTAACAATCAAATATGAGAAAAACCAGAGCAACAAATACGAACCTGGACAAGCATGGCAGAAGTACTAGATGCAAGCTTGCAGCTTCCAAATTCTATGAAACGCAAGCGTTTTAGACTATGGATCCCTGGGGTCTCAACAAGGCTGCGACAGTTCTCGACGTTCAGTGAATACAAACCTGAGCATTCAGAAAGATCTGGAGTTCTTTCCAACGAGATGCAGTTTACCAGGTCGAAGTAATACAAGCGTCTAGGTAAATTAAGGATGAATCCAAGTTTTAAGCAATCACTCAAGTTGAGTCTCGAGAGATTTGGTAGACTAGCCAAATCCGTTTGGAAATTGCAAAACTTGTTGCCTCGTAGATCAAGATGCATAAGAGAATATAAGCTTCCAAAATCTTTGGGGATTAGTTCATCAGATAGTTTGCAGGATTGTAGAGATAAAACCTTAAGGCCGTGTAAACCGTTTAATGAGAGTGGAAGAACCGGAGAAGCAGAAGGGGCCTTCTCAGAGATAATACCATTACTCAATAATCTTTTGCAGCTATTGACAGATAAAGTTTTCAGCTTCTTCAGCTGGTTAATAGAAGAAGGGATTTCCCTTAGAGAAGTAAAATCTACAACAAAAGTTATCAAGGATTCCAATTCCCCAACAGCATCATCCAATCTCTCAATTTTTGAGCAGTTTGAGAGAACGAGAGTTTCTAGAGACTTCAACTTATAGAGTTCCTTAGGGAGGGTGTCAAGTTCGATACAGCTGCTCAGATTTAGTAGAAGCAGCTTTTTGTGAAGAATCCCAATAGACTTGTGAATCAGAACCAAACTTTTGCAATCTATCAGTAGCAGCTTCTTGACATTTGGGAAATAGGAGAAATCTGGAGTCTCTCTGAGGTAAACAGAGTGACTAAGATCGAGGTGTTTTACCCAATTTGCCGCATGAGGATGCTACAAGAAAATAGAAAAAATGATGAAGTCACCAAACCAAAAGGAACTCAGCTTTATGTGTTTGCTCCTATATTTCCACTTACCGCTTGAGCTCTCCAGAATTGTTTTAGGTTGCTGTATTGCATGTCCAAGGCGACTAAACTTCTTAGGCTTAAATTTGTTGGGAAAGATTCAGGAGAAAACCCATGCCAACTTAACCATCGTAAATCTTTTGGGAAATGCTCATAGCTTCCATTTAGATTTACATAGCTAAGTTGTAACAATCTTAGCTTCTGCATCTTTGCAAAAGCTTCAACCTCGAAGTACTGTGAATCCATAACTTCGGCTTTTAGGCTAAGTCCTTCTATTGCATTTGTACCCTGTTCTTGAACAAAGAATTAATTAGAAAAAAAGTGTTCAAATTTCTGTATATAATTTTGATTGATAAGAACTCCAGATCTTTTGCCTTACCAGTTTTTTTGTCAGTACACCGATGACATCATCAGGATCCCACAGTCTGCTACGTTTTCCACAGTTCTTCGATATTTCTCGGACGAACTGTCTTCCCATATCTCGTAATAAATCATGCATCATTATAATGTTACCAGAGACGGTAATGAGACACCTTTCCATCAGCACACGGAGGATAATGTTAGGATATAACGTGCATCCGTCCAATATGCAGGCTACATAGTCTCTATCCACCCCAATAAAGTAAAAAGCAATATCCAAGAATACATCTCTCTGTTCACTAGTTAGCGCATCAAAACTGATCTGAAGTTTCGCTTGAATGTTATCGTTAGGGACTCTATTCAACGATTCCAACGTGCTTTCCCACTCAGGAATGCTTCTCCCAATGAGATAAGCACCCAAGACTTCTACAGCCAAGGGTAGTCCTGTACAGTATGCTACGATTCGCTCTGAGAGCTGAAGAAACTCTTCAGGCGGTTCACTGGTTCTAAAGGCATGCCAACTGAGTAGTTCAAGTGATTCATCACTGTCAAGTTCCTCTGGTGAACAGCTTCCTTGTGCTCTTAATTGCTTTAACAAATGCATATTTCTTGTTGTGACTATAAGCCTACTTCCACGGCATAAACAGTCTGGATCTATTGCTATAGATGTAAGCTGGTCTATGTCCTCAACATCATCAACTACAATAAGTACACGTTTATTGTGAAATCCTTCTTTTACAGCATAATCAGGGCTGGTGTACTCTATGTCATTCCTCCTTAGAATGTCAGAGAGAAGTTGATGTTGCAGATGAGTTCTTCCTTCTGGCCTCTTGGAGTATTCCCTAAAATTTTCTAGGAAACTTGATCCTTCAAAACGATTTGAGAACTCGTTAAACGCCACCTTAGCTAGTGTTGTTTTACCGATCCCACCCGTTCCATAAATTCCTATAACTCTGACTTCATCTGAACCTATCCTCAGTAGCGACGAAATGTGCTGTAGGCGTGAGCTCATACCTACAGCATATGACGGTAGATGCAAGTACCGGCAGGTCAGCCTTTTGAGAATCTCCCTAGTGATATCTTCGATACAATTTGCTTCATCCCTGCATAACATAAATACTTGTTAAGAAAAATCTGATAATTTAGTTTCATTTACACCCCATGACTCTAGTCTGTATCTATATAACTGTACGGAGAATGGAGATGCATCATAGTTTGTCAAGGCAAAAAAAGAATTTAAAAGATTAATGGAGATATCATACTTTGTCATGGCAAAACAGAATTTAGAAAGTTTAAGTAACATAATAGATCGTGAAGCTAACTTACCGGTTTTTCCTGTCCCACCCAGACATATTTGCAACTTCTGTTAACGCTTCCCTCCAATCCTTAACTATATTTACTGGGTAATGGCTTTTGTGTTGAGTAAATGATTTAGCATATGATCCTTTTTGCTTGCGTATATCTGAGGGGTCAGCATAAAAGAATACCGGAAAAACCAAGTGACGAGGATTACTTCTATGGCTTTTCATAATGTGAACAAGTTCATCAAGACACCTAGCGGATGATGCGTAGTCCTTTGATAAGATAACAATGAGAATTTTCGAGGTTTTGATGGCGTTCAGTCGCTCCAGGGAAATAGATTCTCCCGTTTCGAATTCCACATCATCCATGAATGTGCTTATATCACATCTCTTAAAACCATCGTAGAGATGGCTTAGAAAGTTCTTACGGATATCTGCTCCATGGAAACTTAAAAACACATCATAGGTCCATCGCTCAGGATATAGCTCCATGCCTCCAGCCCTACCTAAAATGTGATTTCTAAGAGATATTAAGAAATCATTAGGACGACATTCTAAGAGCAAGAATTCATCAACTTGAAAACATATGTTTGGCAGAAGCTATGTTTTGACAATTAAAAATACGAAATGAAGATAAAACATGGAAAGAGTACAAATATGCTATTTCAGCAGGTTACTTAGTGAAATATCTCTCCAAAAAGCATACGAAGGAAATATATTCTAATGAATGTTTCAGAGCTCTTTAAGTGAAAGTAAACAGGGAGCATAATGATCAGTTATGTGCTATTCTTGGGATAAGATAAGAAAGTAAAAGGAAATTTTCAACCAGAGAATGGAGCATGATCAGCGTGAAGTTATCTTGAACTACTACTTTGGTCTTTAAAAACAACCATATATGTTTAGTGTACTAAAAATGGATTCAGCAAAACAATTTAGCACAGCCCATAAAGGTCGCTAACCAAGCACCAATGTAAAAATGTATATCGTATACATTAAAGTTACGTAAGGAGATGACGACAAAGAGCTTTACCAAAGAAGAAACGAGTAATAGGAGAGGTTGAGCTAAGTTATCCTGCCTAAACAAAAGAAAGCTCACCAGAGAGAAAGGTTTCAGAGACGAAATCATGAAACTGTAGGATGACCAAATCCACTTCTTTACCTGAAAGGTCAATCAACCATAAGTTAGAGGAATCATCTACTACTCTACACAATGTTCAGTAGAGCTAGTACTGAACAGGAAGAGAAGCAAGACAACAACAAACAAAACAATGCACTGGTCTTCTTCGAAGGAAACAACAATTGCTTTACCATGTAAAACTCACTGTGAAAATTCATCGAGCACCTTCAAGGCAACAACCCTTGCTCTGATCACTAAGAAATATAAGTCAATTACTATGACGATCAGATACACTATAAACAAAGAAATTCACACCTTACATTTGATTATGAGACATACATACTTACTATTGCTCATAAAATCAAAAGAAAAGAAACTCAGTGCTCGTTGATGTTACTCCAATGGCAGACGAAAACGGAAGAGAGGTACAAAAAGTCAACGGTGAAACTAAGTGGTGGTGGTGGTAATTATACAAAATTAATCATGCAACAACTAATTATAAGTTATAATCTTAGTATAAAACAATAATCAAAGACCGCAACAAGTTTTAGTATAGTCATAGAAGAAATTTATATATATATAAGTCAACGAATATTTACGCGTAAATTTTGAGTACTATAAAACTTTCTTAGGTTTTAGTATAGTGGAAGGACGCCGAGTACGTGTGTTCTACTGGTTCTATTTGGTAATGGTTACTTTAACTTTTCTCATTCCTTTATGCAAGTAAAAAAAAAAAAGGGATTTGGTTATGAATTGAATCTTGTCGATTCAATTATAAGAGTAAGATTGACAACAAAAAAAAGTAAGGAAGGACTAATAAATTAAAAAAATTTCTAAAAATGTTAGAATTGACATGTTTAAGAAAAGAATATAAATGTTTAAAAAAATTCATGTCGATTGTCAAAATCAAAGCATGTTTAAAAGATATTCTATAATAGATTTATATATGTAATATAATTTATTAAATTATTTTATCTCTTTGAAATTTTATATTACATAAAAATATATCTTTTACAAACAAAATTGATGTTATTCGATATTATTTTTATCTAATGAAGAATAATATTAAATTATTTCAATGTATAAAATAAATTTTTATGTAATGAAGAATAATAATAAATTATTGTAATGTATAAAATACATTTTTATCTCATTTGGCTAAGAAGACATCAGATGGTTCTCTTTTGCTATCTTTGTTTCATCTCATTTGATCTCATTTGTCTCATGTTGGAGCTAAAATTGAATCTTATGTAAAGACATAAGAATCTATCTTCTCCTATCAAATAATAGAAATTACCCTAATTTTGAACCAAGTTTAAATTGGAAGATCAGATAATAGTTTCATATTTCGTTAAAAACTCATATAATGAAAATGATGATTTATATTGAGGTTTGAAGAACATGGAGGAAATGTGCGTCTTTCATGATTTTCTTCGTACATAATGGTTAATGAGATCCGTTTTATTTTATTCAAGCTAGTGATTATGCACAAACCAAATTTCGCACGGATTTGCCGGAAGTCAACTACAAATGTCATGTGCTGTGTATTACGTAGATCATTAGTTTTTGGAAATTAGGAGCAATAGCTATATAACAAGTCAAATAAACCAAAGAACAATAATGTCATGTCCTTTTGTTAGACAGCAACTACGACCAGCTACAATAACCAGTGATCAGTTTTGCTTCTCTTTTTTTTTTCGCTGCAATTGTTAATTTATAACTCGTTGAATTAGCAACCAATCGCTGAAAAAAGAAAACCATTTAAATTAGTAGTCACTAGTTGTTGGCAATCAGCTAATACAACTGATTGCTAGTTTAGCGACTAACAAAAAATTAGTTGTGGTCACTGATCATAGTAGTTAAGGATTGCCAAGGAATGTATCTATATAAATTGTATTATATATATATATATATTATAGGTCTATATGTGAAATAACCATGTAATGACAATTAATTAAGTCCGAAAAATAGTAAGAGTGAAATTAAATTGATAACCATTTTGTTGGAAATGATCTAAAATTTCCCCCAGTGCAATAGAGAAAAAAAAAATGGTTGCTTGGGATTTGAATGAGAGAGAAAGAGATGAATGTAAGTTGGATGAGTAATATTATATATGATATCGAAACAACTAATTACTCATCTATTCAGTTTCAAAAAAAAAAAGAATTACTCATCCCCAATTCATAGAAATTACCAAGAAGCTTCAAAATCTATTTTTGACATAGTTTATGACATTATTGTTTTGGCTAGAGGTTTTAGTTTTAGGGAATTTTAGTTAAAGGAATATTATGTGCAGTATTCTTTTTGGGTTTGAAATTGTATGAAACAACCATTTTGTAAAACATTATGTAAAATGCACTTATTGGAGAAAGTGGGTATATGTGAAATATCAAAATTAACTTTGGTGAGTGCTGAGATTGTTGGCGGGAAAGAATAATGTTGCGCGTGAGATTTAGTGGACGTGTGTATGAATCTGAAATTGCATGTGTGTTTGCAAGGGAGTGGAGCACGTGAGTTGTTTAATGATGCATATGTATGTTGTTTTTTTTGTAATTAATAGAATGATCCCCTTGATAACAAAAGTACCTAGAGGGACAAAGCAATTCACAAAAGAAAGAATTGTTGAGGGACAACACATAATTTTAAAAGAGTTTAACGAAAAAACATGAATAATCAATCAAATCAGATTCTTGCATGTCACTCCATTGTGTCTAGAGCCCATGCAGCGAGAACACTTCTAAGTGAGAGGCATGCGAGGGATCTAAAACATTGGACACAATGAGCGACATATAGAAGGTAAAAATGAGTAAAAAATAGGTGTTGGAAAACTAACCAGAATCTCTCATCTTGGAAGGATGCAAAGTTTTCGGGGTCTACATGCAGGTAGATTACTTGAAATGGAGGACGAGAAGCTAGAAATTGAGTCACTCAAATCTAATTTGGCAATACTGAGAGTAGAGTTCGATTACTTGAATGACATCATACGTGGACATAAGGAAACGTTGGAAAAGTTGAGTCGAGCTTCAAAAAATCACTGTGTTGTTAGGATGCAACTTGTCGTTGGTTGTAGTAGCCATGCCAGTGACTATGATGTGATATGTATGCAAGAGTCTAAGTTTGTAATAGACATATTAGGTAACTTATGAAACGGGTAAATATGTCCCCGGATGACTACAATCCATTTCGTAGCTATTTATCAACAAATGTAAATTATAATTTTGCGTTTCACATGTGGTTATATAACATCATAACACAAAGTATTGATTCTCGAGCTTATAGAGAATTGGGGAACAGGAAATGAAAAATGCTTTTGATGCATCGATAAAAGTGAGATTTGATGTGAAAAAGAAAGCACAACATGGCCGAATGGATACCAACAATATTTGTCTTTGTGGGACAACACATGGACATAATAACATGTCTACAAGGAAAAACATGGAGGGACAAACATGGACATAATATGTCTATGGGAGACAAACATGGATATAATAACATGTCTATTGAGGACAAACGTAAAACACAAAAACAACTTTTAAGCACGACTGCCTTTAGGGTATTCATCCGTAGCGAAAAAGCTAGGAGGGAGCAAAACAGCTTTAAGGTTGTCATCTTCAGAGTTGGATTGTATGCTCTTTCTGGTTTGTGGTGCCATTTATCTGTTATAAAAGAAGGGAGAAAAGATAGAAGACATCAAATCCTAACGTCAGCGAATGGTGTCGACGAGAGATAGATAGGTAGTAGATGTCCACAAGAGACATGTAGTGAATTACTGTAATATACGATATTAATCATGGTTAGAATGGGTAAAATCCCTTTGTAAATGGGACAATGTTGATGAATGACCACATTGGGTCTCAGTGGTAGGACTGATGTCCATAAAAGATATACATGTATATGATGTCCATAAAAACAAGACAATGGAGGCTGAAAACGATATGAAAAAATGGCACCAAAAGAGGAAAAAAAAAGTATAGGACACGAGATGCCCACCAACAGCAAAGTATACTGTCAAATAAAAGTGGTTAAAGGCTCGGTGAAATTGGGTCAGTGTCCATCAATTACAACGTTAGGGTTTTGAAAAAGAAACAAAATTGAAGTGAGGGAGAAGAAGGAAACGCAGGAAAACCAAATGCATGCATAGGAAATCACCAATTAGATGGAAAAATTGAATGAGAGATAGGATGAGACACTAACCCTACCTAGGGTTTTCTTTCCTTCTGCAGCGAGAGGAGAAACGCAGCGAAGGTTGTGATTCATGTGTAGAATATGGAATAATTTAGAGCTGAAGCAAGTTGATATCATCGGTTGATTTGAGAAGGCGAGATGAAGAATGAAAATTTATGGAGAGTCTGAGATTGAGAAGAGAAACTTTGACACACCAACAAGAGAGAGACGATATTGAAGACTGTGAGAGGGAAAAAACTGTAGTTTGTAAACGACGTTTTGCTTTCTCCAGCGCGTGGAATAAATTTCAATGAGGTGATAGAACTGTTTCGTTCAAAATGTTTAAATGGAGTAAGGGCATTTCAGTAATTTTGGTCAGAGAGAGTTATAGAGAGAGGTGGAAAAGGGGAAAAACGTATAAGGAAAGAAAATGGGGTTATTTTTTATAATAAAAAACATAAAAAGGTTGGAATTCATAATTTTCTTTTTATTTAATATGCCACATTTAAGTTTTTTTTTTGTAAATAATTGGATCGACAAGGCTCGATCCATAGCCTAAAGTCCACCCCTGAAATTCCTTTTTTAAGCTACCATAATGCAGCGGGTAGGAATCGAACTCTGGTGCAAAGTCATTAGCTAGATCATCTTAACCACCAGACCGAGAGCAACTCGGCTGCCATAATTACAGAAAATGTCATTAGGTTCTAAACATTCAAAAAATGTTTGTTTTGATGGTACGAGTGGCAAACTAAAGGAGAGTTTTACCTTTCCAAACTCAACAAGTCAAACACGAGTCACAAGGTCATAAAGATGGACATGGATAACATAGACGTCTATGAAATTCATGTCCATGCCTATGAGCTCTATGTCCATGTCTATGATCTTCATGTCCATGTCTATGACCTTCATGTCCATTTCTATGATCTTCATGTTTATGTCTATGACCTCGATGTCCATGTCCATGACCTCAAGAATATATTTTCCGTTTTACCAAATCTCATCTCCATATTGGTACCTATATTACCTCAATAACAATTCATATTCATATCTATGACCTCGAGAACATCTTTTCCATTTATTGGCACCTCGATTTCTCTCTATGCTAATGTCGTAATAGAAAATAATGAATTTTGTTTTGACTTTTGTGCAAAAAATCAACAAATTCATGTCTATATCTATAAAATTCATGTATGTGTCCATGTCTATACATAATAACACATATTTATATTGTTTGTATGTTATATCAGACAAATTGTTTATCAAAGAACTAACAATTGGAAATATATTTGTCTTTTTACAATAAAAAAAAGTGACATTTTTTTGGATGTAATGAACTTAGTGGCATTTTTTATAATATTAGGATTTAATTTGGGGATAAGTCCAATTAGTCATTAGTTTTATCTCTTTCCATTTCAAAGACTAAGAAAAGAACATAGATACTCATCTTTTAGCTCAAAAGGCTTTAATGCAGTGTTTTGAAAACCGGATTGGACTGGCCGCTCCGATCGGTTGGACCGTGACTCGCTACTAAAATCGGTTCGAGTTGAATTAAAGTTGGATTTAAGTTAAACTCGTAAAACCAGTAAAAAACTGGTAAAACTGGTGATCCAAGTCAAAATTTAAAACCCGGTTCACTAACAATTTATATTTTCTTTTTAAAATTTACTATTATTTTTCTTCTTATCATAAAAATATAAATTAAAAGACTTCAAACCAAAATTTACACCATAAAAGTTTGTTTTTATTATATTTTCCAGATAATATGATTATAATTTATAACTAATAGAGATGGTATTTGTAATTAATATATATAAATTAAAGTATTATTAGTAGATCATTTATATAAATGTCTTACTAATATGTATTATTTTATATCTTTTATTACGTTGTTAAAACAAAAAATTTAAGTAATTTGAAAAAAACTAATTTAAAAGACAACAAATATAATTAAATAAAATAAATTGATCATTTTTCTCAAAAAAAATTAATTTAATACTTTTGTAGAGTATTTTTTATTATTTCTCTTATCAAATTTGCTTACTTATTTATTATTTAAAAATTTCAAATGTGTTATATTATCTTTGTAGAATATCATATTATTCATCTTGTCATATTATTTTAAATCATGTCTTATATAGAATAAAATATGAACATTCAATTTGACCGGTTAAACCAGTCCGACCAACTATCTACTTATATTTCCGAGATGGTGTCCGGTCCGATTTTTCAAAACATTGCTTTAATGTAGTCAATTAACTATCTTAATTAATGAATAAAATTCTGGTGGCACACCACTATCACCAAAGTGTGATTCGAAAACAGAAACTTTAGTTTGATGATATTTTTTCAAACATATTGTATTAATGATTTTTGTATAAAATCTATATTATAGAAAAAATATAATATAGAATTTATGTATTATATAGGCTAACACAATTTCTTTTTTTTGTTTTTTTTTTATAACAGCTTTCTTAAAATTGAACAATATGTTTACAATCTTCTGATAGAGGAAAAGGCCCAAGGCCAAAACACATACAAAGAGGAACATAATTGAACCAATAAGAATTGTCATCAGTTGGTAGATGGAGTCTTCAAGTCCTGTTAATAAGACTATGATTGGTAAGACTTTTTATTGAGTATAATGCTCTTGTTGGAACCAATCATATTTGAAGAATTCAAAATAGACAAATCTGATTGGTTCCTACAAAAAAATTATGCTCAACAAAAACCCTTACCAATCAAGGCCTAATTGACGAGGTGTTTCATCTTCAAGTTATGCAAGAGTCTATTGGGTTATGGAAAGCCAAAGCTGCATCATGACAGAAGCTCGACAAGGATTTGAATCTCTAAAGGAGGAGAACCGATTTTGAATAGTAGAGTCTATGAGTTTGAGAATTGTTGTCTTGTTGCGGAAAACAGATTAATGAAGCCGCTGGTTTCGCTCTGTCCATATGTGATAAATCGTGCATTGGAAAGCAAGTTTTAGCAGTCTGGAATTCGGATTGGATGAGGGGAGTTATTGCATGTTGAGTAGAAGAAAATCACAGGTTCGAGGCATTGATAAATGGCACTTTGCAGTTGCTTTTCTCTAGATTTCCCAAGCGTAGTTGAATTCAAATAACAAGTAGTTTTGCGATTCCGAGATGGAGTTGCAGAGGAAGCAGCGAATGTTCGATATAAGACCCCAGGTAGACAATCTATCTTCTGTTGGACATCTGTTTAATACAAATAGCCACATCAAAAAACTATGTTTCGGAATTCTTCTCCAAATCCAGACCACATTCTTCCAAGACACCTGGGACGTGTGATCTTTCAATAGGTTCTAGATCTGACTTGTAGTGTAGGAAACATAAAGCTTATCTTCAGGTCTCCATTCATAGTATTCCTCGTTCTCTGATAATAAAATAGTAGTGAGATGCACCTGCAAAGCTAATTGTTCCTCTGATCTAGCATGAGGTAGTTGCCAAGAACCATTCGAGTATTGGTCTGCTAAAGTTGATCTTTCTAGGATACCCAACCTAGTAATATTTGATGTGTTGATGAATCTTCGAAGGTCCCCAAACGAGCTCCAGTTGTCTGACCAGAATCAGGGCTCCACTTGACTAACACAATTTCTTATAATAATCTTTGTTCAAAAATACGGTGCCTAGGACCGCCTAGCAACAGGTTATTCGCCCCACAGAGGATTGCCACCGCGATTTCACCATAGTCGGAGTTTAACTTTCAGATTTTTATTTTTTTAATTGCACTCGGAGATGTTTTATCAAACACTTTTTCGTTTTTAATAAAAATATACAATTAATTGATATATTTAAGCGTATGTAGTACAAATTTTTATATAAAGTAAAAGAAAGAAAAATGAAGTTTGAACCTGTAACTAAAGGAACTTTTACGTGTATTCTTCCTATCTTTTATATATATATAAAGTTAAATTTACTCTCTTACTTCTCATGAAGCCGTATCATTACTTCATTAGATCTACCATGTTAAATTTAAAATAAAATAATCACACCCAATTCTTTTAAATAACCATATTTAATTTAAAACAACAAACACAAAATTAATATACATTTCAAATACAAACAAATATTATTAAACATGCACTTACTAACAAAAACAATTAAACTTACGCTTAAACTAATATATATATATATATATATATAATAAATGGAAAAAACATATTATATATGATTACAAGAAAAAATGAGTTTATATGACACGCCCAACTCATTTTCTATTGTAGTCCTCTAATAAAAAAAATATGAATACAAATATCAAAGTGCTTAAATGAATATTCTCCAAACATATACTACAACATTAAAATGTGAAATGTAAAACTAAAAAACGTAATTCGATCTCTATTTTTATATTTTGACCCACACTTTTGACTCATCATATACCCAAAACAATAAAATAAATTCATATTTATTGAAAACACTCATTAATTTTTAATACTAACTCTCCACTATATTGATTTAACTATCCACTACATTGTTTTAATTCTCCACTACATTGTCTTAACTCTCGACAAATATAAATTCACCTTTCTCTTCACTTATAAATTGATTATTTGGTAATTCCAAATGATCATAGTCACTCATTACCATATAACTCTCTCAAATTCCCACCAAATTAACCAAGATTGAAACTTCCCACCTATTGTTCTCGGAATTGAAAGCTGTCCGAAGTTTTCAACATTGTAAGGATTTTACGTTTTTGGTAACCCCGCAATGCATACAATAGCATATAGCTCATGGGGGTTGACATGTTACTCCTTAATTAAAAGGTATAATCACTTCCAAGTTATACATTAAATGTACTACTCAAATACGACATGTATTTTAAAATATTATCTCCCAACCTTGCAATCAAAAGTCATGCAAGGATCTATTTTGGTCCCCACCTACATGTATTCAAGGATCTTTTGAAAGAATGAACAATCTACTCTATTAGTGGCTTTGTCATCATCCGAAGTAATCTCAACTTCAAACTGTGTGACTCAAAGATATCAATCCACTTCACCTTCCTCACAACCTTTGTCGAAGCTGAAATGTTCGATCCCCACATAGATGTATAGCTTCCGTACCTATGAGTAATTAATAGCCTTATCAAACACAAACTCCAAGTTACTTGGTACATCTTGTCAAATCAAATTAATTAAATGCCTATTCCATATTTTAGTGTGGGGATATTTTCCAAAAATATGTTTGGCCATCTATCAAGCAGAAATTAGTGTAGTTGTATTGATATAGGAAAAGAGGAAAGATTTGAAGGTAGAGTTTTCTAATTTTTTCTCACTTGAAAGTTGGTAGAATTTCTCGACATGTGGTTGCAAAGTTGTTGTGATTTTGGGAGGCATGTAATGTTGAAAAATACGGTGAGCACATGAATATCGATATATGACTTCTCGATATATCGATATTGTAGATTTCATGCGGTTTATATACAACCGACTAATAAATTTAGAAGATAATCCTTAATACTTTTTCTTATGATCCTTATACAAGACTTCATTCATGTCATCACTTGAAATAAGAAACAATCTATGTCATCAGCAATTTTGATTTGATGTAATTCAAAGTAATTTTCACTTCCAACTATGTGACTCGAATATAATAACAAAAAAAAAATGCTCGAATGGTGGGTCATCAACTAGTTTATATATAAGAATTAAAAAAATAAAATAATATAAATTCTGTAAAATTAGTCTCCGATTAATCTCCATATAATCCCCGACTAACCTATTCGGCGTTAGGTCCCATCCAACTGCCCGACTAGCGCCTAGCGATATTTAAAACATGGATGATAACATCTGAATTTAAAAAAATAATATTTATTTGTTTGTTTGGAAAAAAAATCAAATCTTAGAATTTAAATAATAAATAAAATTAGATATGATTTTTATTAAAATATAATGTAAATAAATTTCAAGGAGAAATGAAAATAAAAAATTTAATGTAAATATATAGAGTATAATTTGTTTTTTACTACTTTATAATAAGGTTTTTTAAAATAATGACAAATTGGAATAAAATAATTGATTAATTGAAGGTTATACTTCAGAGAATGATTTGAAATTATTTTTAGCCAAATAATTAAAATCTTAAAATTACCAAAACATTTCACATGAAAATGTCAAAAATAATTTTTCATATATGTATTTGATTAATTGAATTAAAGAAATCATTTATAATAACTATTAATATTAGTCACATAGTTTATTTTTCTAAACTATAATTTGAGATACTTAAATATTACATTAAGTAATAATTTATATTATTATTTTCTGAAAAATTTTTATAAACAAATCCATAAATTTCCAAAACATTATTCAAAATATGTCATATATATATATATATATATATATATAATTTTTTATTTAATAAAAACAAGCTCGTGCATCATATATGTCCATATGTAGTATTAAAAAACTTTGCAAATACATACTAAATAGAAATAATTATCGGTGGTGCTCCATTTTCAAAACTATTTGTGCCATATACCCCTTCTATGTTTTTCTTGTGCCATATACCTCTTTTCACTATTTTGTTACTGTCAAAAGACAATTACACCCCTGACTGAACTCTTCTCTCACTTTAGCGAAAACATTATCTCACTTTGCTCCTTTTTGTATTTTATGAGAATAATTATAATATTCCATCTTCTCTTTGGTGACATGTCATTATTTTCACTTGTTTGTCAAATGTAAGCAAGCAAATCATTGGTCATGGTCATTCTCTCCAATTATGTGGTATGAGTCATTTCTCATATTTGTTTTGTGTATACCGGGCATGGACAAATTTATGATTTACTTAAGGATACTGACATGGACAAAGATAATTTGAACGCCAAAGTAAAGACGTGGACCAAATTTATAGATTATGGACAAAATGTCAATTTAAAAACATAACCAAATCTTTAGAATGTGGACCAGATTTTTTATTTGAAATGTAGGAACAAAGACATGGACCAACCTACTCATACTAATAGACATATGGAATATAATAAGCTAGACATGGACAAAGTATTGTATAAGGGACATGTTGTCGTACCAAAATACAAAATGTAGACATGGACATAGCTCAATGTAAATGTAAAGACATGGACCAAATATGTAAAATGTGGACCATATCTTTTACGTGAAATATATGAATAAATACATGGACCAGCCCTGCTCATACTAATAGACATAGTTCAATGTCCATGTATAGACCGGACCAAATTTTTGTAGTTTGTGGATAGACATTGACTTTATGGTTATTTTAGTCATTAAAGATCTTAAAATAATAATTATTTTGTTTATCCCCTATAATATGGGTTGCAATTCAAGCCTATGATGATTGCAAATTCTATCAATGAGAAACATAGAGGATGCCCCCAAACACACACCAAATCTCTTTTTTTTTTCTCTGGAACAAGTGAACGGCATACCATATTGTGAAAAAGTCTTCCAGATAAAGAACTTTTTCGTACTAGTATATCAAAGAGCTGGCCCAATGAAAAGTTTTTCAAGTAATCAAACTCGCTCGTCCTTTGAAATTTTCAGCAATTGCAAATAAGAATTCTAGCTTTGAATATGCGTTAATTCTCCCATCCACTAGGTATTTTTTTTCCGCCAGTAGCCTAGGAGGTAGTTTTGCAGAATCCACTTCATTACTTGACATTGTCTCATGCACCATACAAACACAAACACTATTAGTTAATCTTCAATCCAAAAAAAAAACACAAATTTTATACTGTTATCCTTGTCTTCAAATCAGAAACCAAACCCTCTTTCACGTGGACAACCCCTCTTTCTGATCGAAAACCAAAACCCCTTTTTCGGATAATAAACCCTCTTTCGGATCAAACACCAAAACCTTGAAGACAAACCCTAATTTTGTGAATTCGTCCATGTCTATAAATCCGATATCTATCCCTTTCACGTGGGCAAGTCAAACCCTTTAATGTGGAAAAACAAAAACTGAGAGAAGAAAAGGTTTTACAAATTGACATATTATCACAAACTGTAAGAAAATTAAAAACTGAGAGAAGAAAGGGTTTTACAGAGAGAAAAAACCAAATTTACCTTACCCCAATGAAGAAACCAAATTTACAACGATTCTTCATACGAGGGTAGCATGAGGGGCAGCAAAGTCGTTGTAATTTCTTCTTGTTTTGAGGGTTATTTTAGTCTTTTTAAAACACAAAGAGAGCAGACGGGAGAAGGCTGCAAAAAGAGGGCATTTCTCACAACTACTTTGTCAAATAGGGCACTTGAGATGAATTTCTCTACCAAATAACTATATACAGACTTTATAACTTTGTAACCATATAGTATAAAACTTTGTAGTCACATACTTAATAACTTTATATAGACTTAATAACTTTATAGCAATATACTTAATAATTAAGAGGAATATTAAAAAATACCATTTTCTTTGTACATTTTTGCAAAATGCCCCTTGAATTTTGTTTTTGCAAAACATGGCCCTCATTAATAAAAAATAACGAAAATACCCTCAAAACAATTTTATGAATTTTTTTCAATGGAATTTTTTTTCACAAAAAAATTTGTTTCCTGCCAAAAAAAAATTTTATTTACTCAAAATATTTTTTAAAAAATTTATAAGTTTTTATAAGAGATCTTATAAAAATTTATAAATATAATTTTTATAAGTTATCTTGTAAAACCTTATAAAAAGTATATTTATAAGTTATCTTATAAAACCTTATAAAAATTAATTTATAAGGGCATTAATGTAATATAAATGTATAAGTTTGTTTACAAAACCATATAAAATATTGTAAAATCAAAATATTGAAAATCAGGAGTATAACTTGAGATTATAAGATTTTCTAAACCAACTTTGAAATCGAACTTTCAAAATATTTTTTTGGTTTACTTAGTTTTACAATGTCATATATAAGTGTTATTTGCTATATGATTACTCAATCTGTGATTTGTGCAATCTGTTGGAGGTGGATTCGAGATCCTATTTCGGTCCACATGAAACAATAGGCCCAACACGCTAAGTGTTCAACTCGGTAATGTTATCGAAGTCTCAACTCGGGTGTTCAAGCTATCTCAGAAGAATTTCTTCTCGGAAGCACGCTAAAGCTTGAAGGATGTCAGACGACACGTCATCAAATGAAGAAATGGAAATTTTCCTATTCCAACATGGAAAATTTCTGAAAATCTAGCTAGAATCTTCTAGATAAGATCAAATCTTAGAAATTGTATATTTTCCTTTATTGAACCTGTTTTGTAACTGCCTCTATAGTTTAGGAATAAAGGAGCAGATCCTCCAAAAAGTGAATCGGCTTTTTGGCACACATTAAGCAATAAGAGCAACTCGTCAAACCATTACTTGCGTGATACCCTTTCTCTCTAAATCTCTAAAGGATCCTTGCCCAATCTTCCTCATCTTTAATCACAATTGCGGTTTAGTTCCTTGTGCTAGACCCGATTCGAATAGTTGGCGCCGTCTGTGGGGAAGACATCAAAGGAATTCTTAACCTAAGAGCAAGGAGGATCTACGCGAGCAGAATTGTGGAAGACGAAATCACCATCAACTCGCCAGAAAGAAAGGAGGCTAACCTCCAGGAGAACATCAATGATTCACCAGTTGGATCGCCCTTGAATTATGTTCAAACCCAGGGAGAAAACCAGGAAAACTTCTGTGAGGCTACTGAACTCCCTGGTCCGCATCAAGAACCATCTTCAATTGAAAGTTTGGTGCGCAACATGATAATGCAATACGAAGCTTACGATAGAAGAATTTCGGAAAGACTTGATTGAATTTAGTCTCGATTAAATGGAGGAAACTTCTCGACTGCACAAAACAACAGGATGGACAAAGGAGTAATTGCTAGCGTCCATAGGAACTTATTCGGAGAAGTACCAAGCCCGAACACGACCAACGTAGTCGGACATGAGAAACTACAACAGGCATCAACTACAATGGACACAGCAGTGGTATACTGGATGATGGAAGATATGCGATCGCAATTCCATCAGGCTACTAGTTCAGCACCAAAAATTGGGAGAATTTTAGCCTAAGCTTGAAACTCACCTTTTGCGACAAATTTAAAAAGAGTCTCGATCAGCCGAGGATCGAGAATAAGGTGTCCTATGTACGACGGAATGACTGATCCAATTCAGTTAATGAGTGCCTTCAATGTAATGATGAACGAGGTGACCTGTAACCCTGATCAAGAAGAGGCAGCTTACTGCCAGCTCTTCGCCGAGAATCTAACAGGCGATGCCCTAACTTGGTTTACCAAGTTGTCAGCGGGATCAATAGACAATTTTAGTCAATTCGTCGAACTGTTTATGAAGCAGTATGCATTATTCGTCAATCAAGACACCTCGAAAGACGAGTTGAGGTCTCTAAAGCAAGGATTCGAAGAATCCCTTAAGTTGTATCTCGGACGATTTAAGAAGATCCTGACAAAAGCAAAAGTCAGCGACGACATTGCAATCGAAGCCCTAAGAACTGGAATGATCACGGATGAAGCTCTACGAAGAGACCTTTTCGTGAACAGGCCGAATACTGTCTCAGACGTTCTATGCAGAGCATTGAGACATGCAGAATACGTGGAGGAAAAGCAAATTCTCTCCAGAATACAAAGAACTCACAGAGACACTGTTGTGATATTCATGCATTTTGCCCATATTAGCTTCATAGTTTGCATATGTTTGCATTCATTTATGTTCCATACTATGCATTTTAGAGTCCAATAAGGATCATTCTTGCATTTGCATAGCATTTGGAGCATTTCAGGAACTTTGGAGCAATTTAGGGCACTTTGGGTCAATTCGGAGCAGTTTAAAGCAAACAGGCTAGAAGACTGCAAAACAGGCCTGAAGCTGAAAACCTTGGGCCAGCCAGAGTGAAGAGTTCTAATTCGCAGCCTCAGTCAGTCAGTACCCGGCGAATGCAGCCAAAACAAGCACTAAGCCAAACTGCAAGTTAAGCATGAAACTGAAGAGCTGGAGCCAAAACATCAAGACTAAGGGTTTTACAGGCTAAATACTCAGATCTGCCTCAGTCAACTCGCAAGGCATGGCGAGTTCAACATCCCATACTTAGCCAAAAATTGAATTTTTGGCTGAAACCTTCATGTTTCAACTCGCCATGCATTGGCGAGTCCAAGCTTAAGGACTTAGCAAAATTTTCAGATTTTCAAGCTCCAACTCGCCAGCAACATCCACCTGACACTGGCAAATTCAAGCCACATCACTTAGGCAAATCTTCAAGTTTTCAAGGTCCAACTCGCTATCACTCCCACCTAACACTGGCGAGTTGGACATTCCAGACTTAGCCAGAATTCATGTTTTTGAAGCTGAGCCATTCCAACTCGCCAGAGTGTGATGAGTGCAGCCAGATTGAGCATTTGCTGAAGCTGAATTTTCCAGAACTCAACCCCTCAAGTCGCCGAACATCTGAAGTAACTTAGACCGACTTCGTTTTATTTGACCAACTTTTTATGTTTTGTTGACTTAAAATTAGGGCTTCCGTGTTTTGGCCCTATAAATACCCCTTTATGTCAGAAACGCACAGAAAGTCTAAAAAAAAACCTAGTTTTTGCCGTTTTTAGCTAGTTCCATATCTTCTCTCTGCCTCCTTCTTTGTGTTCTTGCTATTCTTGCTGTTTTTCATGATTTCTGCTTGATCCTCACCTTAGGTTGTTAGATCTTGCTTTAGTTTCTTCTTTTCCACCTTTGATTATGTTTTCTAGGTTTGTTGTTGTTCATCTTTCCATGAGTAGTGAGTAGATTCGTTAGGGCTTAGTGAGGAGATGAAGTAGATCTGGGCATTTTTCTGGGTTTATGATGTTTGTGTTTAAGTGTGTTCATAGGTGGTGCTAGACTGAATGTACTTAATGCTTGATTTGACTTTATCACTTTGATCTTGATGTGTAGGCTATTTCAAATGGAGAGGTGTTCGATAATATGCTTGGTTTAGATTCAGCCTAGGATTGATTCATTCTGGCCCAAGAGATTGGATGTTCAGAGAGTCAGTTGGTCGAGTAGGATAGGCTTGTTAATGCCAGTTTGAGCGTCTGATCACCAAAGAGATTAGGGTTGGGTCGCGCTTGAACTGATATTTCATGACCACAAGAGTGGCTTGTTTACCTTAGTATCCTGATTCGTTGCTTGCCTACTTCGGTTGTTAGACAAAGTCACTACCTAGAATTTTGCTTAGTTCACTGACTTCACTCTCCTCACAAGCCCATCTTCATCTTGTTACTGCAACTCGCCATTGTTTCTGCTATTTGCTTACCCTGTTTCTGCATTTTACTTAGTCTATGTTTTCAAGTTTCATGTGTTTCTACTCTGTTTCATTTTACTTAGTCATTTTTCTGCCTGTTTTCTCTATTTGCTTTCATTTTGCATTGTGAGCTTATTGTGACAGAATAGCTTTCACCCACTGTTTTCATTGATTTTGGCTTGAACTAGATAGTCATCCTTACCAATAGTGCTAACATCACGCTTTGGTTTGACAACCTTATATACTATAAGGATTTGATAACCGGACTAAAAATCTTGTTATCATGTAGCCAAAGAGTCGAAGGATGAGCACCAAGAGCCAAGGCAGCATAACTACAAAGGAAAGTACAACTCGGCTACCGCTTTCCAAGTCAGCGAATCTGGACACTCGACACGAAGAAAGCCGTTCAATAATATGTACAACTGAAGCGAGTATTGTGCTTTTCACATTAGAGCTAGCCATTCTACCTCAAAATGTAAACAATTGCAGGAACTGCTTACAGAGAAGTTTAGCAAGGGAGAAGTTAACCTCTCGGAGGAAGAAACCAAGAAATTTAAAGCACCGAAAAGAAAAGAACATAAAGCTGACTAGCGAGACGAGATACTCGAGTATATCGTAGATGGAAAAGCCTCAGAGGATAGATGGGCAGCACGTCGACTAAAGCCTAGATGTGCACCCTACGCCCAACTCAACGGAAAATTATTTCGTCGAAGTACGAACGGAATCCTCCTAACTTGTATTCATGGAGACGAAGACAATGAGATCATCAAAAGGACGCATGATGGAGCTTGTGGAAACCACTCGTATACAAAATCCGAACCCTCGGTTACTATTGGCCGACAATAGCTAAGGATTGTACACAATATGCAACAAAGTGTGATAAGTGTCAACGACATGGACATGTTATTTATGCTCCAATAGAAGAGTTAATATCGGCAATAATGCCATATCCATTTATGCGATGGGCAATGGATATAGTTAGACCGTTACCGGCATCTCGGTAAAATGACCGATTACTTTTCGAAATGGGTTGAAACTGAAACTTACTCGCATATCAAAGACAGAGATAATGTAAAATTCGTATGGAAGAATATCATCAGCCCTCATGGAATACCTTACGAGATCGTGACAGACAACAAATCTCAGTTTATTTCGACAAAATTCATTAATTTTTGCTCTAAGTGGAACATCCGAGTAAACAAGTCCACTCCAAGGAATCCACAAGGAAACGGACAAGCCGAACCTACAAACAACCAGATACTAGATGGTATCAAGAAAAGGCTAACAGAAAAGAAAGGAAATTGGGCTGCCGAGTTGGATGGAGTACTTTGGTCGCACCGAACAACACCAAGACACCCAACAGGACAAACTCCTTTTTCCTTATCTCATGGAACGGAAGCAATGGCTCCAGCTAAAGTGGTGATCCCAACTTTTCGCCAAAAACGCTTCCCCCGAACGAAAGTTCCAACATTAAGACAATAGAAGATCGCTTCGACGACTTGGAAGAAGAACGTGATGAAGCACTTCTCTGAATTCAAAACTATCAGCAACAAGCGGCAAAATACTACAACAAAAAATTTCGAGGATGACACTTTGCAATAGGAGACTTGGTTCTCCGAAAAGTGTTTGAGAACACAAAAAAACTCAATGCCAGAAAATTGGGTGCCAACTGGGAAGGCCCGTACATCGTTTGTGAAGTCGTAAAACCAGGAGTCTACAATATCGCAACAATGGAAGGCGAGATGATTCCACGGAGTTGGAATTCCATCAACTTAAAGTGATACTACTACTGACGACTTGCCAACTCGGCAACTTGGATGCATTATTTGACGCATCTATACTTATAAAAAACCAAAAAAAATAACAAATAAACATGTAATCAGAACTACGTTTTGGCTTGATCCATGCGCAATACATAGGTAGCCTTCAGGTGCAGCTAAAACTAAATAAAAAATTTTAAAGTCCCCATCTAGGGTCTAATATATAAGGGTTACACCCTAACTTCTGAAAATATGAGTTCAAATTCTCGCGAAAACAAAAACGAGTCTTAAAAACTCTCGCGTAAATATCTGAAGCCGAATCTTAAAATTTTGCCTGTCTTAAAATCTCATTCAAAATAGTCGGGTCTTAAAACCTCGCCGAGACGGAACTCTCAAAAATAATAGGGTTAAGTCGAAAACCTCACTTAAACCAAGACCAAGTTCTCGCAATTACAAATAAATTCTTTGGCAATAGAATTACTAGCATTTAAAGGTGAGTCTTAAAATCTCGCTGGGTCGCAAAAATCCCGCTCATATAGAAGCCGAGTCTTAAAATCTCGCCGAGTCCCTAAAATCTCGCTCAATCTTAGCCAAGTCAAAAACCTCACACAAATTAAGCCAAGTCTAAATCTCGCCGAGACCCTAAAATCTCATTCAATCTTAGCTGAGTCAAAAACCTCGCACAAATTAAGCCGAGTCTAAATCTCACCGAGTCCCTAAAATCTCACTCAATTTTAACCGAGTCAAAAATCTCGCACAAGTTAAGCCGAGTCTAAATCTCACCGAGTCATTAAAAATGCTCGAAAATGTTAAACTCGTGTCGAAATAAGGCAAGTTAACTAAATTTTGCCAAAGCCAAAAGATCTTGAGTGTTAAAACCTCATCAAGCAATCTCTAAACTCTTTTAAAAAAAAAGGAAAAGCAAGAAAGTAAAAGGAACTACAAAATTCTATACATGTGGCAATATTTTTACAAAAATCTCATTAAAGGGAAATAACATGTCTTACAAAAATGAATCAAAAAGGAAAAAAAAAAAATTTTAAGTGCTAGTCTCGAGTTGCCCTGCTTCGGTATTTTCTCTCTCTATCGAATCTTCCTCAACGGCAACCTTTAAAAAGAATAGTATCTTTGTTTGAGCCATATCGGTTGAAACCCCGAATAGGTACATAGACAATTTCGAAATCCTTTGTACTAATATTTGGAGCATCCTCGTACCCAGGAGCAGCAACCACGTTGGGATCCACCTTATACGCGAGGACCTCGTTCCAAGCCAGAGCTGCTTCCTCCAGAAGGGGAGACTCACAAAACTTGAAACTCGGCGTGACCAGATCATCTGAAAAAAGAGTCTTGATAACCTCCTTATCCAAAAGAGCCTTGGTTGAAGCAAGCCCAAAAGACCCAAAGGAGATTATATCACTATCAACCAGAGACTTCCTCTTCAACAAACACTTCAGAAGCTCATCGTAACCGCACATCTGAGCATAACTCAGGTGATTGGTCAAGCTCGCATCAAGGTAGTCAAAACGGTCTGAGATCCTCATGAGGCACTCAGCCAAAGAGACTCAAACGAAAATAAGAAACCTCATTAGCATTTTGGATCTGCGAAAGAATAAAAACACTAAATCTCACCTTGGAAAGTCCCGAGTCCATTCTAAAGGGAGGAGATTGCGGCTTTGTTCTACTCAGCCGCCCGAAAAGCAAAGTCCCTGAAATCAGCCATAGACTTTAAAGCATCCTTAGAGCAAAAATCTCCTTCTTGTAATTAAGAGATTTCAAGCGCTCTGCCTCCAACTCGGATTTAACCCAGCTAGATCAGTCTGAGCCACCGCCATAGTGGACTTAGCCTCAGCCGCTTCCTGATGAGACTTCTCTACTTGATTTGACAGCTCATCAAAACGGCGAGAATTATTCTCCTCGGCAATCATAGCCTTCTCCTTTCCAAGAAGAACTGAGTTCATCTGAGTTATCGCCTAAAAATAGAAAGGAAGAAGGAAGAAGATAAGACAAGTTAAAAAAAAAGAGCAATCAAGTCGGGTAGAATAAACCAACAAATTGAAACTAACCGAGAACATAATCTTCGCTAACTGGATATACTCCTTCCTATTGCACATCTCAGAAACAGGAGGAAGAGGCTCTATCGTGTCTCTAAGAAAGCACATTAAATCAGCTCCCTTGTCGCAGTCTTTAATTGGCGCCGATTCCTCAAAAGCATATCGGAATTGGAAGTCTCCTACAAATATTGGTGCAGAGACTCTCCCCTTTTTGACAACTGGAGCCTCAACAGGGGGAAGAGGTTCTTTTCTCTTAGAGGATGCCTTTCGAGCAACCTCGAGAGCAGCAACAGGACCTAGTAACATCGAACAACGTATAATCACCTTGTCACCTAAGCACTTAGCGAAGGGAATTCGGCGAGAAATGTTACCTTTAGAGGAAGAGTCGACAGCCGACTATGTCTTTTCGGCTCCCTTTTTCAAGTCGAAAGAGCCAGGAGGAGATTCAAGATCTCGGATTTTAACTAGGGTTTTCGTCTTCTTCCTCTTAGAAGACGGGGAACCCTCAGAACCCTTGCTGACCTTCTCAATAACATCAGCCTTGGCCTTAGAGGCCGGAACAACAACTTCTTGAGACTCTAAGTCAACGACTTGAATCTCACAAGAAACAGATGGCTGCATCTTGGAAGCCGAGTCCCCTTTAGGAACAGAATCGGGGAGCAGAAGAGTATCAACTTTGGCAAGAGAAGACGGAATATCCCCCAGAGCAGCGTCCAAGTCACCAAAAACATTGGGCATAACGAAGTCGTCAACCCCCATTTCAAAATGCAGAACTCCTGGACAAAGATAAGACAATTAATCACCAACTTAAAACAAGCATACTCTCACAAGACAGAATGAACAAGGAAATAGTTACTTACCCTTCTGGTAGCGAGAAATGATTTTTCTAAGAAGGTCTATCGGAAGACATTTAAAGTGAAGTCGAGGAATGCTAAGAAGTTTCTGAACAAGTACCTCGTGATTGGACGATGTAGGACGATCCTCATGGGGTTTCACTGCAAAAAGAAGGCAAAGAAAGCGACAATAAGAGCTTGAAAACAAGATAAAATCAAAACGCCATAACACCTAGAGATCTACCAAGTGTCCTTCTCCAAGCATTAATAAACGTCAAGTCTCTATACAGGTGGAAGATGTCGACGGCACGAACGAAAAAATAACGTTTCTTCCATTCTGTAATTTTGGAATTCGATTCATCAAAAAGCCAATTTCCAGACTTTGCTCTAACAAAGAAGGTTCACTTAGATGTAGAACCTTTACTTTCACAAAATTCGGTGATATCCTCAAAAAATCGAGTTGAGATATGAACTCTCGCCTCGCTACCAAGGATCAAGGCACCGACCATATTGGCAATACCAGCAATGCTGAGTTGAGTCGTTGCCATCCGACGGGTGTAGCAATACTCGGCAAGGGATCCGGAATGGGAAACAACATTTTTGCTTTTGTGAACCACCAGTCATAAATAGCAACGCACTCCACCGGATGGTTCCAAGGGCGATCGTTGGGGCGAGGAGTTGTTATCTGGATATTTGCCATGTCGAGACACAAGGAATAGAGCTTCGATAACTTCCTCGAATTGATAATTGATGGGCCGACATCAATCTCATCATACCAATCATCTAGATCGCTAACCGAACTATCCAAAAAATTCATGTCTACGTTATCCTATGTCCTACTACTACTACTACTAAACACTGAATCAGAGTCAGAATCATAACTCGTGGAACTAGACTCAGATCTATCCCTCTCCATGATGACGATATTTTATATATATGAGAAATAAAAACTAACTCGGGAAAAAACAAGTAGAGAGAGAAGTTACCTCGATAAATCTCGGATGAAAGTAAAAAGTAAAGAAAATGAAGCGGTATTTATAAGGGGAAAGGTGGAAGTCGAATCAGCGCGGAGAAAAGGCATGCGGAAAACCTAGGTGACCACTCAAGTAACCCAATCGCAGACTGACACGTGGACCGAAGGTTCCGGAAGCAGGTAACTCTCTGACTTGGAAATTCCGACTAATTTTCCAAGTCTGGGGGGACAATTGGTGGAGGTGGATCCGAGATCCTACTTCGGTCCACGGGAAACAATAGGCCCAACACGCTAAGTGTTCAACACGGAAATAATATCGAAGTCTCAAATCGGATATTCTAATTAACTCGGAAGAATTCCTTCTTGGAAGCACGCTAAAGCTTGAAGGAAGTCGGACGACACGTCATCAAAAAGAAGTAATAGAAATTTTCCTATTCCGACAAGGAAAAGTTTCGAAAATCTAGCTAGAATTTTCTAGATAAAATCAAATCCTAAAAATTATATATTTTCCTTTATTTCATTTACTTTGTAACCGCATCTATAATCTATAAATAGAAGAGCAGATCCTCCAAAAAGAGGATCAGCTTTTTGGCACACATTAAGCAATAAAGTCAACTCGTCAACTATTCCTTGCGTAGCACTCTTTCTCTCCAAATCTCTAGAGAATCCTTGCCCAATCTTTCCAACCTTTCATCAGAATTGTGGTTTAGTCACCTTGTGCTAGACCCGGTTCAAACAATGACATTAACCAGTATGATGTGGATAACGACATGAATTCATCATCTGCGTGTGAGCTCTGTTTGGCTTCTACTTTTAATTTGTGATTTTTTTTTGTGTTAGTTGTAATTTTTTTTATTTACTTATTTATTGAATTTTATTTTATTTTAAAACTCTCTTTTTTAGTATATTTATGTTTCATTTATCTCTTCATGGATTTTTTATATAATAAATCAATCAGATGATTTGTTAGTTTTTCAATTGTATCTAAAAAAATAATTAATAGTAAACATGATATTGTTTTGATTGAAATACTAGATCGTGATATGGAAACAACTATCAATGCCTTAATAATTTTAAAATTTAAAAATATGAATTATTTATTTTTATTTTTTTTCAACAGCAATTTTTATTAATGTTGAAACTTACAATCGAGATAATTGGAATTGAAAATACAAACGCAGATTACTGGCATTCATCAACCCTTAAAATTCTTAAAAAAGCTAAAGCACCAGCTTTACATGGAATGAAATTAGAATAACCAGAAATCAGGATTAGCTTTCAATACCAATGAGAAACCTTATGCTTCATACTTGATGCAGATCGGAGACGCATACAAACGAATCAACAACAAGCAGCACAGAGCCATAAACGACCCATAGACCCCTTCATCCGACTATATAGATATCAGCGAAAGCGGCTGTGGTAGTGGTTTTAGTTCAAGACTAAAACGTAATAGAGAACAAAGGCTCAATTATATATTATTTAGTATTAATGATTGTTGATGTGTATTGAATCCCTCCAATATTTATCTATTTAATACTATAAGATACGGTTCGATAACCACTAACCCTAATATATTTATTATAAATAGCCATTGTGATTCAGAGGAAAGTTGTGTTTCTCTTTCTTTTTCTCATATTTATCAATTTTTACTTTTAAAAGTTCATTCCTAAACAATATGTCTTCGTATTCTTTTGTAGATAACAAAAATATCAATGAAGTCGTATGTGTTATCTTTATTTTTTTGTAGTTTATGTTCCCATATTTATTCAAATATATACATAGATAGATATATATATATATATATATAGATATATTATTAATGTTCAGTAGTTTTATTTTTCAGGATAGAATGTTTCTTAAAATCGGCGCTGTTATTATTTTGACTAGAAACATTAATCCTCTATATGGTCTATTCAGTGTACGATTCTCCAAGTTACATAAGTCGTTAGCTATGTAATCGAGGCTCCAATTATTACGGGAGATAGATCCGGTAATAAGGTTATAATTAAAACCGTTCGATTCCTCAAACCGATTCTTAGTTTCTGATTTTTGGAATTAACGCAAACACTAATATTATATTTCTAAAGTTTAGTACTCAATTTATTTAGTTTTATATCGTCATATTCATTATTTTCGTATTTATAAATATTTATCGGTTTTTTCGAATCATCATATATTCGTTTCACGAGCATTATCTTTTATTTATTATAATTATTTTAGTTTACTTGAATTAGTAAAATCTATCTTAATATTATTTTTTCCTTAGATAAAAAAAATCTATATATATATATAATGAATTTTGTTTTTTTCACCAACTAAATAATTTCATTAGATAATATAAATTTTCATTAGATAATATGAAGTTCGTGATAGATATAAAAACAAAGGTACCCAAGGAAATTAAGTAAAAGCCAGATTTTAATTGATGATAACCTCGCATTCGTCAGGACCAAAGATTACAACATTAAAATCTGAACTTCCTTTGTACTCGAAGATAAGTACGTATCCTTCAGTAATTGAATGAGTTCTCATAAACTCGCTCCAATCATTTCCAAACTGTAGCTCATGAACTCGCTCCAACCATTTCCAAACCGTAGCTCATCACCAATCCTGTTGAGTTTAACATTGTATCACAAATTATTGTTATTAAACACAAACAATTCAGTTACTTTTATATTATCGTATTAGTAAATTTTGGCAATATATGATTTTTACCATATAAAAACGCAATAGAAAAAATAAATTATCTCGCGGTGTACCGCGAGTTGAATCATAGTTCTGGATTATTTATCATCAAACTGAAAATAACTTGGCGAAAGTTTAAATTTAAAAAATTGAAATAGATGTGTTATTTTCATGTATTAACCCCTTTTTGTGTATTCTGATTATCCTTAAATATATACAAAGTGCCGAGAATTGAGTGGCTCAGTGGTTAAAGGGTTGAATCTTAGACACCCAATAAGAGTTTCTATCCTCTCACCCCTTTGAAGTTAGATATAGCTTAAATGCCATATGATATGATAAAAATATATATATATACAAAGTAAGCCCGAAAAATATCCAATGGTGGGGTAGGCTGGTAGCAGACAACTGCTAGATTTTCTTAATTATATTCAGAATCTAAATAGTTTAGAATCTTTAGATAATTGATTTAGCGACTCAGATAAGGTGCTGGTAAGTCCATCAGAGCATATTTCCCGAGTGTTGTTCTGTTTTTGTGACAAGTCGGCTTGATGGTGGAAACACGAAAGGAAGGAGTTGGGGAGTATTCATGGGGTTGCATAAGAAATTTGGCGAGAAGGAAACGCGTCGACTCTTCAAATGGACAAGCCGAAACTCATCACCAACAACAACTCGCAAAAGCTTTAGCCTTCCCTCACTTGATTGCAATTGGTACCCTTTTTATATTGAACTGAATCTTCTTCTCAAAGTTAATAATTTCATTAGTTGATTTTAGAAATCTGGGTTTCTTAGAAAGTCTATGAATTTGTTATCATATCGCTTTTAGTTTGATGATTGTGTACGTGATGTCTGAGTTTCTATATGATTTTCGAAGATTGAAGCTGTTTATGTTTTACTTTGTATTATCGTTCAAATATAACCTTTAAATTATCAGCTTCTAATCCCCTGTTTCTATTTGTGTTAGGAAGATGATTCAATAATTTTATCTGTTTGCTTAAAGAAAGAAAACAGATGTTTTACAATATGATTACTTCTGAACAATAGATGTCTAAATTCTTGGTGTGTTTTTGTTCGTAGAGAATTTGGGAAGATATTCAAGGATCAAAAATCTGTTTTTGTATAGTTGAAGAAATAAAAAATCTGTTTTTGTTCTTCACTAAACGTCAGAGTTTGGTTCCACAATTTAGGTGTTGGATCAACAATTGGAGCAGGGGTTTATATTCTTGTGGGAACAGTGGCTAGAGAGCATTCAGGACCTGCTCTCGCCTTTTCTTTCCTTATTGCTGGAATTTCCGCTGCACTTTCTGCATTTTGTTATGCTGAGCTCTCTAGTCGTTTCCCTTCAGCTGGCAGTGCATATCACTATTCTTACATTTGCATTGGTGAAGGGTAACATTTTACTTGCGTATGTAGTTATCCACTGGTTTCTCATGCTTTCATTCGCCACGAGCTTTGGAGATTTTGAAGTTTTACTTGTTGCATTTTCTTATGAATTCTTGGTATCTGTAGTGTTGCGTGGTTGATTGGCTGGGCATTGATTCTTGAATACACAATTGGTGGTTCAACGGTTGCTCGTGGCATATCTCCAAACCTGGTTTTTGCTTCTTGACTCATTGATTTTTATCATCTTTCTTGCATTTTATACTGAAGTCCAAGTTGGTTTCCTCAATTTAATCGGACAATACTGATGGCTTAAGGCTCACATCGTATGGATCCACACTTCTGTTTTGTTGAACTGAAGTTTAGTAGTGTTGTGTGCTGGCCTATTACTTTGGTATGTAGGGATTTCCATACAGACTATAATCTCTATTAAATCATTATTACTGCGTTCTTGTGTTATTTGAGCTATGAAATTTGAGCCAACGGCTGTAGTTATTAAGGTTTTTTGTGAAGTTTAGAGTGGTACTTATAGATTAAACGACAAAGGAAACATTTCCCTCTCTAAAGATTGTGGATGTTTCTGCGTTCATTAGATTATTTATATTTCAGTTTTCGTTTTTAACATGAACGCCAGAAAAATGTTTTGTTCTCATGTGATGACGTCCTAATATAAATTGATAGGCAATGATATTCGGTGGTGAAGATTGTCTACCTTCGGTATTAGCTCGTCATCAAATCCCTGGTCTTGATATTGTTGTTGACCCATGTGCTGCTGTACTAGTCTTCATTGTAACAGCGCTCTTGTGCATTGGTGTAAAGGAGGTATAGATATTAAATTATTCGATAATGTCGTTGGAAACACTCAATCTCCTCTGAACTTTTAAAAAAATGAAATATCTCTTCTTTGCAGAGCACATTTGCTCAGGGAATTGTAACAACAGCAAATGTCTTTGTCATGTTTTTTGTCATAGTAGCTGGTACTTATCTATGTGTCAAGACTGGTTGGGTTGGTTATGAACTTCCATCGGGGTAAATTGAGCGTTCATTATGATGTCACCATCATATTGTAAGGTAGAATCTATATGATATGTATATTGTTTTTGTTACTTAGGTATTTTCCTTATGGGGTTGATGGAATGCTTACTGGTTCTGCTACTGTCTTCTTTGCCTATATTGGTTTTGATTCAGTCGCAAGTATGGCAGAGGAGGTCAGTATCATAAATCGTTGGAGTGTCATATTTTTAGTGCTTTTAAACTTTGGTATATACTTACATTGCTGTTTCCTTTGCAGGTGAAAAATCCGCAGCGGGATTTACCGCTCGGTATTGGTCTTTCACTGTTTCTTTGTTGTTCTCTATACATGATGGTTTCTATTGTTATCGTCGGTTTAGTGCCTTATTATGCCATGGACCCTGATACTCCAATATCCTCCGCGTTTGCTAGTCATGGAATTCAATGGGCTGTGTAAGTCTATAAAACCAGTTAAGATGCAACACTGTTTAAGTCTTTATTTACAAAATTTGTTATTCATTTTCTTCTCTTCTTTTTTTCCGGTCTCTTGTAGATATTTGATAAGTTTAGGTGCTGTCATGGCTCTTTGCTCTGCTTTAATGGGTTCCATTCTCCCTCAGGTAAAGTGAAAACGTAGTTTGAGTGTCAATGAGAGCAAATATATATATATATATATATATATGCCATGTGAATGTCTTTTGTACCGTGCATTCTGTAAAGTAATTGTTTCTGAAATAGTGTAGACCAACTTTAATAATAACAAAATACCTTATTCGCTTTTCAGCCGCGGATTCTAATGGCAATGGCTAGGGATGGTCTCTTGCCATCATTTTTCTCAGACGTGAATCAATACACTCAAGTTCCTGTTAAAGGGACCATAACAACTGGTTTTTGTGCAGCAATCTTAGCTTTCTTTATGGATGTTTCACAACTGGCAGGAATGGTAACTAAAACGCATTATGTTTCACTAAAACTATACCTGGTCCAGTATATTAACAAACTATATTTTTTGAAGGTGAGCGTTGGGACACTTGTTGCATTTACAATGGTTGCAGTATCAGTGTTGATACTCAGATATGTTCCTCCACATGAGGTACGGATAAAATTGGAAATAGTAAATTCTTTCTATACTTGATTAAGGTGAGAAGTAATTTACTTTCGACCAATCCAGAATCCCCAACGCCTTCTGTCTAAACGTCGTTCTAACTGTTAAGCTCTGTAGTTAACCGACTCAACAGTTTCTTTGCTGCCGACACAGCTACAATTCACTACAAACCACGTAGTTTAAACAATGCTCTTTTTCTAGACTAATAAGGCTTTTTTATCAGGTACCTCTTCCCTCATCTCTTCAAGAGAGAATTTGTTCTGTTCCCATTATATGTGGTGAAGAGAACTCATCCAGTCATGCTGGCACTTCCATTAGTAGTACCCTGAGTAGTAACAAAAAACCTTTACTTTGTGAGACTGATGCATTAACTCAGGAGAAGCATGAAGCTCGTGGATGTAGTAAGTTACTACTCACTCCTTGTGATAAGCTTAGAGCAGGATTATTCTCACTGGTTCATGAATTTCACTTATTAAGAGAATTGAAATGTCTTGAGCTTCACGTGTTGTTGATTCTGTAGGGGTTCTCAATAAAGAAAACAGAAGGAAACTTGCTGGTTGGAGCATTATGTTCACCTGTATTGGAAACTTTCTTTTAAGCTATGCAGCGTCAAGCTTGCGCTTGCCAGGGTTAGTTCATTAAAAGTTTATGTACTTGAGGCTATCTCTTTTACTGGGTTTCAAAAGTTTGGACATTTTTCCAGAATACTTATTTCCATTTTATCCAAACTATCGACAGACTCCTTCGATATTCTCTATGCGGTGTTGGTGGATTGCTCCTTCTTGTCAGTTTGATTGTTCTGAGTTGTATAGATCAGGATGATGCTAGACACAATTTTGGGCATTCTGAAGGTACTGATGTCCCTGACTTTCCAGAAAGACCAGCAAAATGTTTTGTACTATGCATTTACATTTGGTTACAAACCAGAAATGTGACTTTTTGACATTAAACATTTTGGTTTTACAGGTTTCATTTGCCCGTTTGTTCCGCTTTTGCCTATACTCTGCATTCTTATCAACATGTATCTTTTGGTAAACCTTGGGTGAGTATGGATCATGGCACCAGATTTATGAATACTATTCCATTGAGTTAACAGTACTTATAACATCTTTCTCTTGCAAATGTTTTAGAGCTTCTACATGGGCTCGTGTATCAGTCTGGCTGTTCATCGGGGTACTTGTTTACACTTTCTATGGACGCAGAAGTAGCTGTCTTGCAAATGCAATTTATGTTCCCACTGCTCATGACCAGGAAAATTGCCGCAGTTCTGGACATTCTTTGGCATAAAGGGATAGTGAAACCAGATTAATTTCTTTATTGCAACAAAATCTGTAAAAATCAAATTATTTGGCAGTGGGTTATGTGGTCATGTTGTAAATCAAGGTCGACACCACTGCTTATAGGTATTGTGTGTAAATATTTGGCAAAAATAAGTACTTGCTACAAATTCTATATAAAGTTTGGTAAATGTTAAATTCTATTTATCTCAAGTCATTTCGCATGATAGACTTTGAGTTATGTATCAGGTATCTTTGATTCAAGAAAACACTAGTGAAAGTGTACAATTAAAATATTTTGATTCTGAAGTGTTTTTGTTTTATTATGGGTTCTCTACTGATTTAAGCATGGCTCATATATACAATTAGATTGTTCATTTTGCACAAGTGAAAGTTTGTGATAATACGATTATTGATGAATTAAAAAATTTATATAACATATTATAAATTTAACAAGATAAATCATAAGAAATGGAACAAAGAGCCTATAAACATGAGATAACAACTTAAGTATATACAACAAAGAGATCATGATGTCACTCCTAATTATATAACAATTAAATCAAAGATTAGGATTACGTAATTAAAAAGACTTGTCAATGAATCTTTTGATTGGGTTTCTTCAAACGTACATGTCCTTTTTAAACCCCATCGTTGTTCCTTTATGATACTAATGAGAATCAGAAGCAGGTTTGAGGTTTGACCAAACCAAGAGAATCACCAAGGACATTAAGACATGAAGATTTTGCAGCTTCATTAGCATATCTCAAATTAATGTCATTCATTCTAATTCGTGTGCATGGAGATTTTGAACTGCAATCCAATTTTACTGCAATTTTTGTAGCTGATGTTCCTCTTATGCCTTGATAAATTACATCATTTATCCTCACTCCTGATTCCTACATCGTTATCAAAAAGGAAAGTGATCGAGACTTATTTCATTACAATACAAAATTAAAAACTTAGTTTCTAATAATCATATAACTAAAATTCACACAAACACATATATATATATATACACAGTAGCAGATCTAGGATTGGTTCTTGTATTGGGCACCTTATACTAAAAGTTTGAAAAAAAATCTAAGTAAAAATGTAAAACTAAAGAAACTTAATCACAAAAAAAATTGTTGTGCGGGACCTATGCCACACATTGTATACATTTGCGTCCGCCACTGTATATATATCATAAATTATCCTTATAAGTGGTCAAATATCTCTACTATCTTTCCTACCAGATTTCAATTACAAGAAGTGATATAGCCAAGCCAACATGATATTTTTAGGAGTTTGGAGGAAATTTGGGATATGGATAAATTCTTTTCATATCATTGACAATATACATAAGGTAATGCGTAAATAATAAGTGAAATTCATAACAAATAAACTAAATTAAAATAGTAATAATAATAATGAGTTACCTGAGAAGGACAGTTGATGTTATGAGGGCAATAGTGTTGGTCAATGATAATGGGAAACTTGACATTAAGCATAACAGAGTCTAAGAACCGAACTCTTTCAACAAAACCAGAAGTTGGAATAGCCCAAGACTTTATTCTTAATCCATTGTCTGTTCCTACAAACACTGTCTTCTTCACCGTTACATTTTGAACCCCTTCCTCTTCTCTATCTTTTCCCAAGCTCCCAATGCTACACATTTTATAACAAACATTGATCACATATAGATAAGAGTGTATATATTTCACATTTATTGAATACTATTTATATATATATGGGACTCACCTTATTCCATGACCAGGGCCACATGTGACTCGTTCGACCCATAAATTCTTGGTTCCAGGGCCAATAGAGATACAGTCATCACCGGTTTTAATGGAAGCGTTACGGATCTCAACATCAGTAGATAGCTGAACATGAATGCCATCTGTGTTTGGGCTTTTTCCATCAGCCACGATTCGAATATCTTCGAGTTTAACATCACGGCATCGGTTGATGACTATGTGGAACATTTGGCTGTTCAATGACAAAAATCCCTTCACCTTGATTCTACTCGACTCCACAAAACTTATTGTCTGCATCATTTACACACAAATATATATCACTTATCTTATGGTAATGTTCGATTCCCAAACCATTGTTTCTACTAGATATTTCTTGTAAAATACAAATATTTTATAACTCTATATATTTGTTAATTAATATAGACTAGTTTTTGTTTTTGTTAACCCGGGGACTAGATCGAAATCCAACTAATCCCATGGAGTCAGAATCCACGACTAGTCTGACTCTAATTTTCTAGTATGACGCCATTTTCGTTGAGTGAAACACCAACAACTTAGTTCCTTATATGGACTATTTCATTAATTAAGAGTCTTGTATCAATGGACATATCGTACCGTAGCACCATCTGGGCAATTGTTGGTGGAAGAGGCCTTGCAAACCCACAACGAAGGTCCCTTGGCATCGAGAGAACCACCAATGATAGAAACTCCATTGGCTCTTTCAAAGCTAAGCCAGTTTGCTTCTTTCCCAAGAAACATATAATCCTCTGAACCAACAAGAGTCCCATCGATCCTGAACACAATATCAAGACTCTTGCAACCTATACCATCGAAACGAACCGGGCTAAGCAGATATCGTCCTTTCGGTATATATATAATGGCTGCATCTGTAGAGCCACATGCTTCTGTCCATGCTTTGGCAAAAGCTGGAGCTGAATCAACAACACCATTAGGTTTTGCTCCGAAGCTTAACACATTCAGTTGTTTTGTTGCATGAGATGGTCTTAACAAAGACAAGAAGATTGCTATTGCGATAGGGATGCAAGCGTTTAGATTGGTACTTTGGAATCTCTTCATTTTTCTTTTGGTTTAGTGTTGTGGCGAAATGAAAACGAATTTTGAGAGTTATGTAAGTTGTAGTAGAAATAAAATAGTTGATGGTAAATTGGTAATGATGACTAGGTATGATAATAAGGTGTATATACAAGTATGGATTCTGAAAATTTTGGAGTAGAGTGTGTTGTCAGTATGATTGGATAAGAGGCAAAAGTATTTGAGTTTGAAGGTAATATCAAATAGAGTACTAAAGACACATCGCGTCTGCATGTATTACTTAAGTTATAATCTAGAATGTCTTTGTTTCTCTTTGTTTTTTCTTTAAGTTTGCAGATCTCTTTGTTTATCGCTGTTTCGTACACGTAACAGTAGTAAGGGCTTTTTATTGGTGATAAAGAATATTAATGATAGAGGAAATTCAAAAAAAAAAAAAACTAAATAAACAATATTATACGCGACCAATTAATACATGTAATATAGTGATCTCAATTATGCAAGATTTGTTTCTTAGAAAATGTTTCCAAGAACAATATTAAGTCACTGAATCTAATTACTTGGGGCGTAACACATGCAATTATAATTACACTACAAGAAAATATGCCTAATCCCTACGGAAAATTTTTCGTAGGGAACCGTCAAAAACAAAAACCAACGAAAAAACGACGAGTAATTTGTTAAACCAATTATTTCATTTTTTTAATCAATAAACAAATATACCGTCTGATTTTATTAGGTCATATCCCGACAAAAGTCGATGGAAATTAAAAAAATAAATAAATATTAAATTCCGTCGGTTGGCGTCGAAATTATTCCCGACGAAATTTAAATAAATAAATAAATATTAAATTTCGTTGGTTTTCGTCGGGAGTGGGCAATTAATGTTTCCGCAAACTAATTCATAATGAATTTACATTCATTTTTCATTATATCTAAAATGGAGAATTGACCTTCAACACACAAAACCGTATTATTTATTTGGTTGATAAAAGTAACAACAAAGTGGAATAAATGTAGTTGTGTTCAAAAAAAAAAGGTGGAAAATTTGTGAAAATTAAGTGACTTTATATTTCTGTATTTAGGGTTTATCACATCGTATTATTCACCAATTAGCAGTTAAAAACTGAGAACTATTAATATTGTTGGAGAAAAAGAAAGAAATATTTGTATTGCCATGAAAACAATTAAGAGGACTTGAGCAGCTATCTTAATTTCGACTCAAACTACTTTGTTGTTTATACTTTCATTGAATCCTTTGTTTAGACCTTCAGTTCAAAGATACCAATCGCCTTTTGTCTCCAATATGCTCAATTAAGTACATTCATAGATACACTGAATCTGCGAATACGATATGACAATTTTAGATACATCTAAAAATTAAACATACAACGTATGTAGAATTAGATTGCCGTAAGTACATTGACAAAACTCATTTCATTTTTTTCATGTAAAATAATCTAACAACATAATTACATGAATTCACTAAAATACCACACAATCATGTTTTTCTCTCATTTCTACCACATATTAGATTTATTATTATATTTAATTAATAAAATACATAAAGGTTGTACATAATTAGTTTTCGAAAAATATTTGCTACGATGCTCAAAAATTATTTTGCCGAATTAATCTAAGATTTATGTCCAAATATGAAAAAAAAAATTATTGTTTTGAGATTTAAGTACAATATTAATCAATGAGAATATCTCATAATATCCGTCAAACTAGGGAAGTGCCAGAAAAAAAAAATAACTCGAGAAAACCGAGATATTTGGAAAAATGTCAATCGCTGTTAATTGTTTAGGGTTGGAGCACAAATATAGCATAGATATAGCATGGTTACAACTTTCTTGGGATTTAATATCATTATTATTATTTTTGTCAACAAGTAGACATTGTATCAATAACGGTGATCCAATTCATAGTTTAAATTCTTTAATTTAAAGTAATTTAATATTATTTAAAAATATAATAATAATAATAATTGCTAGCAACAAATAACTTTTTTGTGGCATGGTAAAAATTTGACTTTTCTCTCTTGTCTTTGTTGTGGGTAAGAACGAACTTAGAAGAGGTGATTGGGACTGATTTTGTCTCTTCATTTTTGCTTTTGATTTTGAGTTGACGAAATGAAAAAGAGTTTTGTGAATTATGTAATTTATATTAGGAATGAAATAATTGATGGTAATGATGACTACGTATGATAATAAGTGTTAGAGGTGGATCTGAGATATTATTTCGGTTTACAACGGGCAAAATTCTAAGTATTGAACTCGGCAAATTTATCGAAGTCTCAACTTGGAAGAATTCCTTCTCGGAAGCGCGCTGAAGCTTGAAGGAAGTCGGACGACACGTTAGCAAACAAAGAAATGGAAATTTTACTGTTCCGACATGGAAAATTTCCGAAAATCTAGCAAGAATCTTCTAGATACGATCTTATCTAGAAATTTGTATATTTTCCTTTATTCAATTTACTTTGTAACCGCCTCTATACTCTACAAATAGAGAAGCAAGTCCTTCAAACAAGGAATCCACTTTTGGTCACCACACATTGAGCAATAAACTATATTCGGAAATCATCCTCTTCTTAGCAATACACTTTTTTTCTTCAAAGCTCTCAAAGAATCCTTGCCCAATCTTCCTTCTTTTAATCAGAATTGCGAATTTAGCTTCTTCTACTAGAACCAGTTTGAACAATTGGCGCCGTTTGTGGGAAAGACATCGAAGGAATTCTTTACACGGGAACAAGGAGTGCACGCGAAACAAAGGATGGTTGAAGACAAAGTAACCATCAGCTCAACCAAAAGGAGGGACCTTAACCTCCAAGAAAACATTGATCCAATTCTCGGATCATCTTTGAACTCTGCTCAAACTCAAGAGGAGAATCGAGAAAACTCTCGAGAAGTTGCTGCCCTCCCAGGTCCGCCTCAAGGACCACTTTCGATCGAAAATTTGGTACGAAACATGATAACGCAATTTGAGGCTTCTGATCGAAGAAACTCGGAAAGATTCGACAAGAGTCCCGTCTAAATGAAAGTAGCCTCTCGTCTACGCAAAACAAGATGCCAGATGGAGAAGTATTGGCTAGCGTCCAAAGAAATCTGTTTGGAGCAGTACCGATTCCACAACCAACCAACATGATGAGACCAGGGCAATCTACAACTCAGAACGCATCAGGACAGCAAACACCGACCACAATGGACGCAGTAGTCATATACATGATTATGGAGGACATGCGGTCTCAATTTCATCAAGCTACCAGCTCAACACTAGAGATTGGGCGAATTTTAGCTCAAGCTCGGAACTCGCTTTTCGCGCCAAAACTAAAAACGGTCTCAGTGAACTGGGGACCAAGAATCAGGTGTCCTACATACGATAGGACCACTGATCCGATCGAATTCATGAGTGCTTTCAACATAATGATTAACAGGACAACTTACAATCTTGACAAGGAGGACGCAGCTTACTACCAACTTTTTGACCAGAATCTAACCGGCGATGCCCTAGTATGGTTCACCAAGTTACCAACTGGATCGATCGAGAGCTTCAATCAACTTGTCAAGTTGTTCATGAAGCAATACGCCCTATTAGTTAACCAAGATACTTCTACAGCCGAGTTGAGGTCTTTGAAGCAAGGGTTTGACGAATCACTGAAGACGTATATCGGACGATTTAAGAAAATTCTGACTAAAGCAAAAATCAGTGACGACATGGGCTATTGAGGCTCTAAGAACCAGAAGTGTTATGGGCAAAGCCTTGAGAAGAGATCTATTTGTAAATCGGCCCAGTACGATCTCACATGCCCTTTGTAGAGAAGCGAGACATGCAGACTACGTAGAGGAAAAGCAAATCCTCGCCAGAACACAGAAAATTCTTTGAGACTCAGGAACTAAGGAGTCGAAAAAAGAATATCATGAGCCGAGATAACACAATTACAGAGGAAAAGTGATCTCGACAACAACTTTTCAAGTTGGCGAAACTGACAGCCCAACTCGTAAGATGCCGTTCAACAACACTTACAACTAAAGTGAATATTGTGCCTTTCACAACAGGACCGGTCATTTCACTTTGAAGTGCAAACAACTACAAGAGTTACATATCGAGAAGTTCAGCAAGGGAGAGAATCTCTCAGAAGAAGAAACTCAAAAGTTCAAAGCACAAAAAAGAAAAGAAGTCGAGTTGCAAGAAGTAGCTTACAAAGCGGTAAACTAAGAAAATAGTGCCAAAGAAAAACCAAAACGGCAAAAACAGGATGAGGAATCCAAAGAATCATGATCCCCAAGAGTGAAGGTCAATATAATTATATGAGGATTACAATTTTGTGACGACACTATAAGGTCAATCAAGAGGAACGAACGGAATGTTGTCGCAGTAGTCAACCTTGATTCAGTCAAAGAAAACTTAGGATCGGTTGACTTGGAAGTTACATTCACTGCCAAGGATGTTGAAGGAATAAGCTTCCCACATACTAACCCACTAGTCATAAAATTATGAGTACCCGACTGCGACGTATCTCGGATTCTCATCGATACAGGCAGCTCGGTAGATCTAATCTTAAAGGAGATGTTGGATAAAATGGCTTTATCAGACGCATGACTCAAACCAGTGGAAAGAATGCTGACTGCATTCGACGAAAGTACGATAAATGTAATCAAAACTGTCAAGTTAGTAGTCCGAGTTGCCGGAATCACCAGATGGATCAAGTTCTTGGTAGAAGATAAACCGCCAATCTACAATATGATCCTTGGAACACTTTGGATTCATATGATGGAAGCGATCCCATCAATCTACCATTAGTGTGTGAAGATTCCGACAAGTAAACGAGTTTACATGCTTCGAGGAGATCAAAAGATGTCTTGGACATGTTTTATTGTCGAGTTAAAGTTACGAAACATGTCATGCATGATCACGGCGACTATGAAACGCAAAGCATTAACGGAACCTCCCGTTCCATAAAAACTAGACCAATCTAGCGTCAAACTCGTCAATATCGACCTAACAGACCCGTCTAAATGCGTCAACATTGGGTCAACTTGAGAAAGTCGATCCAAGACAAGTAGATCCAACTTCTGTAACAAAATGTAACAACATTCATTTGGACAGCCAAAGATATACCTAGAATATATCCGAAGATTGTAAGCCACATATTGAACGTTGAACCGACTTACAAGCCCATCAAGCAGAAATGAAGAAAGGTAGGGCCAGAAAGAACAAAGGTTGTAATAGACGAGGTCAAAAAGCTAACCGAAGTCGGATCGATTGTCGAAGTCCAATATCTGGAATGGTTAGCTAATCCGGTAGTCGTTACCAAGAAAAACGGAAAGTGCCGAGTATGTGTGGACTTCACTAACCTCAACAAAACTTGTCCAAAAGATAGTTTCCCACTACTAAATATCAACAGGATTGTCGAAGCAACTGCAGGAAACGAACTCCTTTCATTTATGGACGCTTTCTCGGGATATAATCAAATTCGGATGCACTCCGACGACATGGAGAAAACTTCGTTCATCACAGAGCGAGGAACTTACTGCGATAAAGTATTGTCACTTGGTTTGAAGAATGGTAGAGCGACTTACCAGCGATTGGTCAACAAGATGTTCGCCGATCAACTCAGACAAACAATGGAAGTTTACATTGACGACATGCTAGTCAGGTCTCTTAAAGTAGAAGATCACGTTAATCATCTAGCACGTTGTTTTTAAACATTGAACGAGTATTAAATGAAGCTCAACCTGGCAAAGTGCACCTTTGGAGTAACCTCGGGATAATTTTTCGGCTACATAGTCACTCAAAAGGGAATCGAAGCAAACCCAAAGCAGATTAAAGCAATCCAAGAGCTACTTTCTCCGAACAATAAAAGAGAGGTTCAAAGGCTAGTTGGCCGAATAGCCGCCCTAAATCGGTTCATCTCACGCTCAACGGATAACTGTCTCCCATTTTACAACTTGTTGCGGGGAAACAAAGAGTTCAAGTGGGATGAGAAGTGTGTGAATGCCTTTTCTGAGTTAAAAAAGTATCTTTCAACTTTTCCAATTCTTGTGAAACCTGAAGACGGAGAGTCACTATACTTATACATTGCATTATCAGCATCAGCAGTGAGCAGCGTGCTAGTTCGAGACGACAGAGGAACCCAGCACCCAATTTTCTACACAAGCAAGTCTTTGGACGAAGCCGAAACCAGATACACGATTATAGAGAAACTTGCGTTAGCAATAGTGATCTCGCCAAGTTACGACCTTACTTCCAGGCTCACACTATTATTGTGTTGACAAATCACCCGCTACGAAGGATTCTACATAGTCCAAACCAGTCTGGAATATAGACTAAGTGGACCATCGAGTTAAGTAAATACGCTATCGAGTTCAAGGGAAGGACGAGTACAAAGTCCCAAGTACTTGCTGACTTTCTAATTGAGCTGGCCCTCGACTTGGAACCTTTAGAGTCAGACAAAGTTCTTTGAACTAGGAAGATTTACGTTGACAGATCATCGTCACAACATGGCTCGAGAATCGGAATCCGATTTAAAAGTCCGACAGGAGAAATCTTGGAGCAATCATTCCGACTTGCATTTCCAGTATCCAACAATAAAGCAGAATACGAAGCATTGATTGCAGGAATCAAACTGGCCAAAGAGATTGGGGCAACCAAAGTAGAATATTATTGCGATTCTCAACTGGTAGTTAACCAAGTAAACGGAGGCTATTACACAAAAAACGAACAGATGGAAGCATACCTCAAAGTCGTCAAAGATTTGAAAAAGGATCTGAAATTCAAAGTAAACAAGATTTCCCGATCTGAGAACACCTCAGCTGACGCCTTAACAACTCTCGCATCCACAACAGATCTCGTTCAAAGGCGGATAATACCAGCTGAAAGTATAGGCCAACCAAGTATAAGCTTACCGAAAGGAGATGTTGAACTCATCTCGGTAATTACTGAAACTAGGGATGACTCCGACACCGAAATGCCAGATATTTAACAGTCCAGTGAACAGAAGATCGACTGGTGAGACGAAATTCTTGCGTACATTAAGGATGGAGAAATGCCAGAGGACATATGAGCAGCTCACCGACTCAAGGCCAAGTGCGCTTTCTATGCCCAAGTCGATGGAAAGTTGTATCAGCGTAGTACAAATGGAATCCTCCTCACTTACATCCATGGTGACGAGATCAATGATCATTAAAAAGACATATGATGGAGCTGGTGGAAATTACAATAGTGGAAGATCACTCATACACAAGATCCAAACTCTCGGGTACTATAGGCCGATAATGGCAAAGGACTGTGCACAATATGCAGCCAAGTGCAATAGATGTCAACGACATGGGCATATCATCCACGCCCCAACTAAATAATTAACTTCAACAGTTATGCCATATCCGTGTATGCGGTAGGCAATGGACATAGTTGGACCGTTGTCATCATCTCGGCAAAAATGCTTCATGCTTGTCATGACAGATTACTTCTCAATGAGGGTTGAAGCAGAGGCTTACTCACACATCAAAGACAGAGATGTAGTCAAGTTCGTGTGGAAAAACATAATCTGCCGACATGGGCTAACTTACGAGATTGTAACAAACAACGGATCTCAATTCATCTCGGCAAAGTTCACTAACTTTTGTTCAAGATGGAACATCCAAGTGAGTAAATCTATTCCTCAAAACCCACAAAGAAATGGACAAGCAAAGGCAACGAACAAGCAGATCATAGAAGGTATAAAGAAAATGCTTTCGGAAAAGAAAGGAAATAGAGCTTTCGAGTTGGATGGCGTATTATGGTCACAATGGACAACACCAAGATGCTCAACCAAACGAACTCATTTTTTTCTTTCTCATGGAATGGAAGCATTAACCCTAGCAGAAGTCGTGGTACCAACTATGTGTCGAGAACGCTTACCCATAGATGAGAATGAAACAATGGAAACAAACATCAACGACTTGGAGGAAGAACGCAACAAAGCACTTCTCCGAGTATAGAACTATCAACAGTAGGCTACAAAGTACTACAATAACAAAGTTTGTGGAAGAAACTTTGCAGTATGAGACTTAATACTCCAAAAAGTGTTTGAAAACACGACTGAACTTAACGCATGAAAACTTGGCGCCAACTGAGAAGGACCATATATAATCTATGAAATCGTAAAAATAGGAGTCTACAAGATCACGACTATGGAGGGAGAGATGATTCCATGAAGTTGGAACTCCATCAACTTGAAGCGATATTACTATTGAAGATACGCCAACTCGACGATTTAGATGTGTTACTTGACACATCCTCATCTAATTAATTATGTAATCAGAACTACATCTTGGCTTGATCCCTGCGGGGTATATAGGTAGCCTTCGGGTGTAGCTAAAATTAAATAAAAATTTTATAAATTCCCATCTCGGGTTCGCAGAAAAAGAAAAAAGAAAAATGAGTTTCACCCTAACTCCCAAGAAAACGGGATCAAATTCTCGCAAAGACATTCAAAAGCCGATTCTTAAAACCTCAAAGTCAAGTATTAAAACCACGCCGGGTCGTAAAATCCCGCTTAATATAGTCAAGTCTTAAAATCTTGCCGAGTCTCTAAACTCGTAAATAATAGAACCGAGTCTTCAAACTTCGCCGGGTCGTAAAATCTTGCTCAATATAACCCAGTCTTAAAATCAGGCCAAGAAAAAATTCTTGTAAATAATAGAACCATGTCTCAAACCTCACTTAAAGCCGAGACCTAGTCTCTCGCAAATGTTGAAACTTAGCTTTTCACACAAAAAGCCGAGATTTAACTCTCGCAAATCTTAAAATTGAGATCCAGTTCTCACAAACAAACACAAGATCTTATTCTCACACTTAGCCGAGACCAAGTTCTCACAAATACGGAATCAAATTCCTACAAAAAGAAAACGCAAAGCTTTCAATATATTTCCCAAGGTCAAATCCTCGATAAAACAAAACATAGTTTTGTACAGGTTCGCGAGATTAAGTTCTCAAACAAAGACAGAACGTAGTTCAGTACACATAAACAAAATTTACTCAAAAAAAACAAAAACGACATTGCTATGCAGTTTGTTTCCGAGGTTGAAATTCTTAAAACTTAAACTGAGTCTTAAAATCTCAGCTTAAAATTCCAAAGAGTGAAACTTCTCTTCCTAACAATCGTGATCGAACTCTCAAACTTAGAAGGGAAACGTAGCTAACGCATTTTTCACTCAAAAATTATGCTTTTGATTCCAAGAAAAAACCTCGAGAATTAAGCTTTGTACTTGTCCAATTATCATACAAATTATGAGACAACATTTTTTAACAAGTTCTCATATTCGGATTTCAAATTCGAAACGAATTAAAATATCATATTAACAGAATAACAACGTTGTTCATTATATAGGTAAATAATTACAAGGCAATTGCCGATTACAAGGATTAAAGAGATGACTTATAAAAAAAAGACGAACTACGATTACAAAGATCAAAGAGATGACTTATAAAAAGTCGAACGACAGTGACAAAAATCAAAGAATAACTAAGAAAAATCCAAATATTCAGATAAAAAAAATAGGAACATTAATTCCTAGTCTGATCATTACTTTTCGATGCTTCCCCAATCTCGAAAACCGGAACGACCAAGTCTCTAGGAAGTAACAGCGTCAAGTTCTCCCTATTGACAACCTCCTTGGACTCGTTCACCTTAGCAGTCATCGATTCAACAACTACTGAAGGAAAGTTGACGCCCCGAGCAGAGAGCAATTCGAGAGCACTCTTCGACCCAAGATAGTTGGCATAAGCCAACCGAGCCTCCAGGTTCCTATCCAAATTGTTAAACCGAGCAGCAATTCGGATAAAGCTCTCAGAAAATTGATCTTGAAGATCTTGGAAAATATTTTTCTCCTCGTCATTCAGAACCAGGTGAAGTCGGGAGTCGAAGTTCTCCCTCATAGAGTCCAGCTTGGTTTGGAGCCCTTGAAGCTTGTCATTGGCCTTCTCGGTAGACTTGAAGGCCATGTTCAGTTATGACTCATGGCAATTAAGCGACTTCGTCAAAGCCGCATTCTGTCCCACCAACCCAATGACATTTTCACGCTCTACCTTCAACTCGTTTTTCACACGAGCGAGTTCCTCTTCAGTGGCAGTAAGCCAGGACCTTGCCTCCACTGCTTCAAGTTAGGTTTGGCCAGCTTGGCCAGAATTCCTCCGGACACTCCCATCCGGGTTAGCGCGGAACCTCTTGCGCTGCACCATAATGTCGTTCAAAAAGGCGATGAACTACAAAGACTTCAAAAAAACAGAGTTAGAAGGTTTAAAGCAGAAATAACAATGGAACCAAACTCGGAAAAAGAACTCACCCGGAACAGCAAATATGCAGCCTCTTCGTATCCATCCCTATACTCCATCTAATCCGGAGAAGGGAGACGCATCAGATCTGCACACTCTGTCTGAAACTCCAAGATTGATCCTGGATCAGGATGGTCGTGGGTAAAACGGAAGTCGGGAACGCCCCTTCCTCTCCCCTGAGAAACACCAGAAGTATTACCTCGGGTAACGACTCCAGGAGAAGCAGTCCTAGGCGGATCAGCCCTTGGCCTTTACGCAGGTCACGAAGTTCCACGAGCAGAACTTGAAAGAACTTCAACAATGTCTCGAGTCGAGGCGGAAGAATATTGGGTAACTCTAGAAGATCCCCCAGAAGGACGAGTCTCCATTCCATCAAGAGCAGTGTTCATACCCTCTTCAACGTTGGGAAGTTCAAAATCATCGAGACCCATTATTCGTTTGAGAGAAGTATTTGAAGTATATCAGAAAACTTTCAAAAGTCGGAAGAAAACTATGAAGAAATAAATAAAAATGAAGTCAAAAAGATTAATCGCAAAAATGAAGTGAATGGTAGAAGAATGATGGCGCGGTATTTATAGGAATTTACCGGAAACCGAAGCGATGCCAAACAGTAATAATTACTCAACACGCGGAAATCGAGGAAACTACCTCAAATAACTCAATCACAGAATGACACGTGGACCAAAGATTCCATAAGCAGATAAACTTCCCGACTCGGAAACTCGGCAACAGTTTTCCGACTCTGGGGGACAATTGTTGGAGGTGGATCTGAGATCCTACTTCAGTCCACAGGAAACAACGGGCAAAATTCTAAGTATTGAACTCGGCAAGTTTATCAAAGTCTCAACTCGGAAGAATTCTTTCTTAGAAGCACGCTGAAACTCGAAGGAAGTTGGACAACACGTCAGCAAACAAAAAAAATGGAAATTTTTCTATTCTGACATGGAAAATTTCTGAAAATCTAGCAAGAATCTTCTAGATACGATCTTATATAGAAATTTGTATATTTTCTTTTATTCAATCTACTTTGTAACCGCCTCTATGGTCTATAAATAGAGGAGCATGTTCTTCAAACAAGGAATCCGCTTTTGGTCACCACACATTGAGCAATTAACTATACTCGGCAATTATCCTCTTCTTCGCAATACACTTCTTTTCTTCAAAGCTCTCAAAGAATCCTTGCCCAATCTTCTCTCTTTTAATCAAAATCGCGATTTCGAACAGTAAGGTGTATATATATAAGTATGGATTCTAAAAATCTTGGAGTAGAGTGTGTTGTAATTATGATTGGATAAGAAGCGAAAGTTTTTAAGTATGAAGGTAGTAATCGCCAATAGAGTGGTAAAGACACCTCGCGTCTGAATGAATTACTTAATTTATAAGAATAAATTACTCAAATAGAGCAAATGTTTGCAGTAATTACAAAAATAATTTTTGGTGAGAGAAAAAAATGAAGTAAAGGGTGTAATTACCATTGTACCCTTTCAACTAAAAAAAATTGAAAAAAAATGAAATTTTTATTTGTTTTTCTTCTTCTTCCTCGTCGTCACAGTTCATCTTCCTCTCTTTTTTTCATTTCTTCTTCTCTATCTTTCTCTCGTTTCTTCTTCCTCTCACCATTTATTTTCTCGTTTCTTCTTATTCTCACGATTACAAACCGTTCAAACGATTTAACGAAGGTATGTTTTCATTTCGTCTTCTCTTGTTCTCTCGATTTCATTCTTCAATATTAGGTTTCGAAATGGATTTTATGTCTTGGAAAAATTTCTCGTGATTTTCTGGGTTTCTGGGTTTCAAGTATGGTAGAGTTCATCACGCGTTTTATGTTTGAATGGTAGAGGTTGTTAATGGTTTAGTAGAGTTAGGTTATAGTTTAGTAGAGTTGGTAAAAACGAGAAAATAAATTCTACTATGAATAAACTTTAACTCTACTATACACTACTTTTTCATACATTTTAACTCTACAATACACACTTTAACTCTACCAAGTTATGATTAACTCTATCACATTGCACTCAATTAGTTTAGTAGAGTTGGTAAAAGCGGGAAAATAAACTCTACTACGAATACACTTTAACTCTACCATACACTGCTTTTTCATACATTTTAACTCTACTATACACACTTTAACTCTACCAAGTTATGATTAACTCTATCACGTTACATTCAATTAGTTTAATAGAGTTGGCCAAAGCGGAAATATTAACTCTACCATGAATACACTTTAACTATACTATACAATTCTTTTTAACTCATGTCAACTCTATTATACACAGTTTAACTCTATCAAGATATGATTAACACTATTATGTTGACTCAATTACTTTAGTAGAGTTAGTAAAAGCGAAAAAATAAATTCTACTACGCATAGACTTTAACTCTACTATACACTGCTTTTTCATACATTTCAACTATATTATACACAGTTTAACTCTATCAAGATATGATTAACTCTATTACGTTGACTCAGTTAGTTTAGGAGAGTTAGTCAATGTGGGACCGCTTATGTGGCAAGCTTTATTAATGGCAGTTTCGTAATTACGTTTTTGTTTATTCATAAAAAAATGACAAAATGGTATTTATAGAATTAAAAAAACTATTCTAGTAATTTTTAAACATTTACTCTATTTAAATAATTAACTCTTAATTTGGCTCTAAAATAGCAATTCACCCAATTTATAATCTAGAATGTCTTTGTTACTCTTTGTTTTATTTCTTTTAAGTTTTTTCTTTGTTTTCTACCCGTAACAGTAGAAAGGGTTTTTTATTGGTGATAAAGAATATTTATTATAAAGGAAATTCAAACAATTTAATTTTTTTTGTTAAAGAAAATCAAATTAATAATTCAAACAATATTATACGCAACCAATACATGTAATCTAGTGATATGAATTATGCAATATTTGTCTCTTAGAAGAAAAAAACTCCATTACAAATCATTATTAAGGGCCGATTGGTAACGACTATATCTTTAAGATATTTGTTGTAGAATTTTGGCTGTATATTTTTTTATTATAAGTTTATGGCTTTAATTTTCAACAATAAAAACTTGATTGGTAAACTTTAAACCCAATAGATAATATTTTAAATAAGATAATACATATAAAAAGTAACTAGAGTACATGCTTATTTTTTAACAACTAACTATATGTTGGAAATTTATATATAATATTTGAAATTAAAGTAATAAATTTATAAGAAATATATGATATTTCAAATAAAAATGTAATAAATCTAAATAAATATATAATATTTAAATAAAAATATAATGTTTTAGATAATATAATACATATTCATTAAACGTTGAATATTTTATAACAAACATATATAATATTTTAGGTAAAATAATACATATCTAAAAATAAAAACTCGTTTAAACAATAATACAATAATAAAAGTAAATTGGAGAAATAGGTATACTTTTATCACACCCATTAACAAACAATAATACATATTTTGATCAATTTAACTCAATTATACATATTTATATATATATATATATATATATATTGATCTTACAATTACACACAGTATACATCCACTAACAAATAAATAATAATATTAACCAGTTTCAGAAAAATAAAATTAATCTTATTACATTACATAGTGATTAATAATATTGAAAATAATATACCTTTTACTGTTTTCTGTGTCGTTGTCCTTTCTTTCTTTTTTTTGTTTGCTTTCAACTTTGAAAGTTGAATATGACGACTTATTTTTATATAAGCTACATAGACATGTAATAGTTATTAGGGTTTATTTATTAATAATTATTTGATTTAAATTTGTAAATTTCAAAAATTGGAGTAGTAGGAACTTGGCTTTCTACAGCCAAAAAACTTGCTATAATTGAAAATTTGTTTTCTACATTAATGAAAGCCCAAATAAAGTTTAAATCATAATTGACATAATTCTAGTGATTTCTAAATATTTTTACTTTCTACAGCACTTGCATCCTTTCCAATCATCCCCTAAGTCACTGAATCTAAATACTTGTAATGCAATTTTAAGAAAGGTTTACACGAACTAATTCATAACGAACTTACGTTCATTAATTATATCTATTATGGAGAATTTACCTTCAACACACAGACCCGTATTATTTATTTGTTTAATAAAGATAACAATAAAGTGGAATATATGTAGTTACTCCTTTAAACATGTATGTGAAAATTAAGTGACTTTTCATTTCTGTATTTAGGGTTTATCACATCGTATTATTCACCAATAAGCAGTTAAACACTGAGAAGAAATATTTGTATTGCCATGAAAACAATTAAGAGGAGTTGAGAAGGCGCAGCTATCTTAATTTCGACTCAAAATACTTTGTTGTTTATACCTTCAATGAATCCTTTTTCTTAACCTTCAGTTCAAAGATATCAATCGCCTTTTGTCTCCAATTTGCTAAATTAATTAATAGATACAGTGAATCTACGAATACGATATGACAATTTTGGATACATCTAATAATTAAACATACAACGTATTACGTATGTAGAATTAGATTTCCGTAAGTACATTGACAAAACTCATTTCAATTTATTCATGTAAATAATCTAACAACATAATTAATTACATTAATTCACTAAAATACCACACAATCATGTTTTTTTTTTTCTCATTTCTACTACATATTAGATTTTTATTATATTTATAGGACATTAGAATTATTTTTTAAAAAATTAAAAAAATATACATAAAGGGCCACATAATCATGTTTTTTCATGAAGGTTGTATTGATCATGATCATGCATTCAACTTAGTCCATTAAATTCCATAACGGGCCGAGCAATAAAGAAAATGATAAGAATGAAGAGTATGTAGGCTTTGATTGGTGAGGTTTTTGTTGAGCATAATGTTTTTGTAAAAATTAATCGTATTTGAAGAATTTAAAATAGACAAATATGATTAGTTTCTACAAGAACATTATGCTCAACAAAAAATTTTACCAATCAAGACCATAATCGTTGGTGACAGCTAGCTGGTCCCACCGCATTTTCTCTTACTTCTGTTTAATTCAAAAGAAATCTATTAAAATCTATAAACCCTAATGAACTACAAAATATTTTCACCTCTTTCCCGAATGAAGCTGCCACCATTAGCATTAGCTCAAGAGCTTCATTTGTTTGTTTAATTATTTCTTCTCTCCATCTAAATCATTTCTCTTCATGAATCTTACATGTATCAGCACTTGATCTGATTTCATCATTCTCATATTCTCTTCCGCTCAAATCTCTTTAATCTCTCAATCTGCTTCAAAATCTCTCTTCATTCTCGTATTCTAAACCAAAAAAAAATCTCATCTTTTTCATTCTCATTCAAGAAAAATCTTTCTTGTTTAGTAGCTGAAATGGAGAACACTAAGTCTATGGTGATCCTTATAACTCTCATAGGAGATAACTACCTTCTCTTGTCAAAAACAACAAAAATCATTCTTTGTTGTTGAGATCTGTAGGAGCACATTGAAGATGAGCAAGCTTTCATGGCAACACAAAAGGATGGAAAGGAAGTAACTCAAACTCAATCTCAAGCTCGGAAATGGTTAAAGGAGGATTAGACTGGTATTGCAATCATCACATTGTCCCTTGATATGTCCATTCTCCAAGCTTACTCGTACAGTGAGACAGCCAAAGAACTATGTGATACTCTTTAGAAGATGTTTAGTAATGTCTCAAACTATATTGGGGTCTTTGAGGTATAAAAATCTCTTAACTTTCTCCCTCAAGATGATATAGAGTTCAGTTAACACTTTGAAAAGTTTAGATCTTTGTTGGCTGAGCTTGAGATGTTGATACCAAGTACCATTGATCCAAATGTGTTGAGTGAAAGGCATGAACAAGATCGAGTCTTTGCTCTGATCCAAAGCTTGGATCAGCTTACAACGAGCTCTTAAGCATATCCTCATATCTGACAAGCTTCCAAGCTTAGATGAGGTGTGTTCTCGTGTGCAAAAGGAGCCAAATTCAATTGGTCTTTTTGGAGCAAATAGATATTTGTCTCAGCAACCACTTCAACCATTCCACATGATGACATAGTGAGGCGGTCTTATCTAGAGACTCTACTCAAATCCCTAGATAATATCAAGGATTTCGGTATCTCATTTCTTACTCATAATTCTCATAGAGATCTAGTGATAGATTCTGGTGCTTCTCACCATATGATTAGCAATCCTAGTCTTATCAAAAAGATTAGATCTAGTGGGAATGTGATTATAGCAAATGGTGATAAGGTATCAGTTAAGGGTGTAGGGATCTTAGATCTGTTTGATAAAAAGACTAGTGCTTTCTATATTCCTAAGTTTGCTTCAAATTTGTTGTCTGTTAAAAGAGTGGTTAAAGACCTTAATTGTTTTGTCAAATTTGGTCTTAATGATGTTGAGTTTCATTTGTTTGTTCAATCATTTCTTCTCTCCATCTAAATCATTTATTTTCATAAATCTCACAGGTTGTACGTAATTAGTTTTCAAAGATTATTCGCTATGATGCTTAAAAAATACTTCGTCTGTCCAAATTTGAGTTAACCTAATCATTTCTGGATTTCCATAAATAAAATATTAATCAAGGAGATTGTCTCATTTTTGTCAAACTAGAGAAGTGCCAGAAAAAAAATTTAACTCGAAAAAACCGAAAAATCTAGAAAAAGGTCAATCAATGAATGATTGCATAGGGCTGGAGCACAGATAGATAGATACTCAAACAAAATAGTATGGTTACACTTCTCTTCGGATCTAATAAAATCTTATTATTTTTAAATATATATTAAAAAAATTGCTAGGAACCAGTAAAGTTTTCGTGGCATTGTAAATTTTGACGTTTCTACTCTTGTTGTACATTGTTGATTAGACCTATCACTGTCGTGGAAAAGAGCTTAAGAGAGGTGACTGAGAGACTTTCTCAGTTCCGACCGGCGTCACTTCCCCCCAGACCTAGTATTATCATTTTTGTTTTGTTTCGTTGGACTACAAGGATAGTTTTGCTAGCAAGGAGGATTGGTCATCGTCTGATGTAATCTCCAAGGTTTAGCCGCTTTGGTATTGAAGAGTGCAGTCATCATCGATCTCATTTGAGGCCTCTTTCCTCGTGTATTTTCTTGTCTTCTTTTTCCGGTGTGGTGTCTTTAGTTCGAGTGGCCTCTTTGTGAGGTTAATCTCGTCTGTGTGCTCGGCTGTGGTGAAGTGATGGTGGCTCGAGGTAGATCTGGCTTTGAGAAGGTAGTCTAGAAGAGATAGGTGGTTGACGAAGTGAGTTGTGGTTGGTCAAAGTAGATCGGTTGGGCTATCTTTAGATCCACGGAGCAATTTCTCTTGGACTCGCCATGGTGTCTGGCTAGACTCTAGTGCCTCTTTATCATGTCTGAATTATGTATCGGTGGTGCTTAACCAACCCTCAAGTTTTGGCCTTGTTATCTCATTTTGCCTTTTTCTAGTTGTTGTTTAATCAAGCTAGACTATCAGCTAGATTGTTTTGTTAGTTTCAATTCAGTTCCAGTTTGGTTAAATCTACTCGATTAAATTTAGTTTTCCTTGGTTTGAATTTGATCCTTTTGTTCGATTTGTTGTTGACCTTCTCTAAATTCGGTTTTTCAGATATATGTAAAAGGAAAAAAAAAAAAAAAAGATCATCGTTGGACATTTTTCTTCTTATTTAATGAAATTATTATTAAAAAGAATTGGGATAATTGTTATTTAAATTCTCAAACTTTCAAATTTCAGCCATTTTAACCACCAACTACCAAATTTCCGAGATAAAACATCAATTTTGGTTGACTTTCATTTATGGCCCAAACTTTCTATTGATTTGGCCAAATTGAGCTTACTGTTAAATCGCTTAACAGAATAATTAGATGTAGTTAATCATCATTAACTTTTGTGGTTAAGTCAAAACTATTAGCTTTAGTCGAAAGAGATAGGGGATAATAAGATAGTTATGATTGCATGGGCCGTAGCTGAGATCGAGAATGACACGAATTGAGACTGATTTGTGCGTCATTTGGCTACAGATCTCGGTCTTGAAGATGGAAGAAACATAAGTGTTATATCATATAAACAAAAGGTTTGATCAAAACGTATACATATTATTTCCATCTCTTCCGACTGCATCTAATAATTTTGACTTAACCACAAAAGTTAACGATAATTAATTCTGTTTGTTCCGTTAAGCGATTTAACGATGGGATTAATTTGATCGAATCAATAGAAACTTTAAGCCATAAAGAAAAGTCAACCAAAAATTGTTGTTTTATCCGGAGAATTGATAGTTGATAGTTAAAATAGTAGAAATTTGAAAGTTCTAGTTTAAATAACAATTTTGCCAGAAAGAATTTGCTAAAGATGCCACAATAACATCAATGCAGCTTAAACCAGAAATTAGTATACCGGTCGGTACAGAACGGTTAAGAAACTCTGAAATAAACCCTAGCCGCTTAAAACCTCTTCTGGAAACCATATAAGCAATATCGAAAAATTATGCTGCTCCGGTCACTTCGAACCGTCGAGCTTCTCCGCAAACTCTCAACTTCTTCTGTATCTACGTATCGCACTTCTCCTTCCTTCTTACAACGTTGCAATGGCGTTCAAAGCTATGTACCACACAGAGTAACTACAGAAAATGCTTTCCCTGCTCATATCTCTTTCGTTCGTTATTCTGTCTGCGTGAATTCACAAAATGAGAATCGCTACACGACTGCATCAGCACCGGTTTCTTCACGGAGGGTTAATAACAGAAAGATTTCACGGCGAAGAAAGGCGGGACCATCGTCAAAGTCGCCTGCGGCGGATGCTGTTGATTTGGCGTTGGACTCGGTGGTGAAAATCTTCACTGTTTCTACTAGTCCTAGTTACTTTCTTCCATGGCAGAATAAGTCTCAACGAGAATCCATGGGCTCTGGTATCACTCATGTCTGTCTTTTCCCTAATCAATCTGTTTACTAGATTGCCAAATTAGTTTTAGTCATTGTAGAAATTTCTTGAGGTGCTATCTATCTTGTTGATAAGGAGATATTAGAATTATGATTGTTATCTTGATATGGTTTGGGTTGAATTGTTGTTTTGGCATTGATGTAGGATTTGTGATTTCTGGAAGAAAGATTATAACGAACGCACATGTGGTGGCTGATCACTCCTTTGTGCTTGTTAGAAAGCATGGATCGTCAATAAAGCACAGAGCAGAAGTTCAAGCAGTTGGTCATGAATGTGATTTGGCCATCTTAGTAGTTGATAGTGAAGTGTTTTGGGAAGGTATGAATGCTCTGGAGCTAGGAGACATACCGTTTTTGCAGGAATCTGTGGCTGTAGTTGGCTATCCTCAAGGTATCTGCTGTAATTAATATTTGGATTTACTGTACACACGTTAGGCAAATAGAGAAACGAGTAAGTGTAGAGGCATAAACAAATGAAAGGCTCGTCCTCCACGTTTATTGCAATGTGAATCTTCAAATGGTGTCGTTATAATGAATCTTGGCCACTAACTCCAACAGTGCATAAACGTAGATGGAGATATGATTTCTATCATGTTACTTGGCTGCTAAAGAAGAAATCTTTTGTGCTGCATTTAAAGAAAATAAAAACTTTTCTGTCATCGGAATATGTTGTATGATGATTAATAAGCAATTTCATTACGCTTTGGTTTATAAATTTTCGCAAAACTTTGTTGGATTAGTTCACCTGGTAAAGCTTCAGATTCAGACAGTTTCTCTCATGAAAATCAAAGTATATGAAATTATGCATTGTTATGTGAAAAGAATACTTATGATGTTTGGCAAGGGTTTCATACATATTATTAAGACAAATTGCTAAGAAAAAGAGGTAATGTCTTTTAGTTTTAATGGTACGTGCTTCAATGTAGGTGGTGACAACATCTCTGTTACAAAAGGTGTTGTGTCTCGAGTTGAACCCACACAATATGTTCACGGTGCTACACAGCTAATGGCTATACAAATAGATGCAGCTATAAACCCCGGAAATAGTGGTGGCCCAGCAATCATGGGAAACAAAGTAGCTGGTGTAGCATTTCAAAATCTTTCAGGTGCTGAGAACATAGGGTGAGTCGGGACTGTAAATTTTTTATAACTTTCTAGCTCTATATGCAAGAAAGAAGTCATAGTAATTAGGAAAAGGAGTGAGACAGTTTCTGGAATAGAAATAAATATATATCCATACCTAAACTTATGTAACAAAAGTTTATTTTTTTCTCTAGGAAAGATGTCTGATTTCACTGCTGTCTTGAGATGTCTCCCGAATATGAGACTCTCATCTTGGTTTCTAGTATGCATGATAATCGAAGTTTCTAGTCAACAAAAATAGCTTTAAAACTAACATTTTACTTTGTCGTTTCAAACTGCAGCTATATCATTCCAACACCAGTAATAAACCATTTTATAACTGGTGTTGAAGAATGCGGTAAATACACGGGTTTCTGCTCAATGGGTGTATCATGTCAGCCTATGGAGAATGCTCAGCTCCGTAATAATTTTCAGATGAGTCCTGATCTGACAGGGGTTCTTATAAGCAAAATAAACCCTCTATCGGATGCTCACAGAATTCTGAAGAAGGATGATGTAATTCTCCAATTTGATGGTGTTTCTATAGCAAATGATGGAACAGGTATACCTTCCTTAATAACCATGGACCAGAATGCGGATGTTTTCGTCTGCTTTGCCAGTTAAGTGTGTTTCCATGTATTGCAGTTCCTTTCCGGAACAGGGAACGAATCACTTTCGATCATTTAGTTTCTATGAAGAAACCAGATGAAACAGCTTTGGTGAAAGTTTTGAGGGAGGGAAAAAAGCATAAATTTAGTATCACTCTAAGACCTGTAAGTTCTTTCGGTCTGACCTTTAAAGATATAGTTAAATCGTTGCTTCATATTCCATCTGTAGAATGGAAAATCATCTGTTTTTCTGAGCTGAGTTGTTCTATACTTGTATGCAGCTACAACCACTGGTTCCAGTGCATCAATTTGATCAGCTTCCCAGTTATTACATATTTGCGGGCTTTGTATTTATACCTCTCACTCAGCCATACCTTCATGAATATGGAGAGGATTGGTATAACACTTCTCCCCGCAGATTGTGTGAGCGTGCATTAAAAGATTTGCCCAAAAAAGCCGGTCAACAACTTGTCATTGTTTCTCAGGTTTGTGCTTTTCCTTTTCCTTGTTTTTTCCTTGAAGACCATAAGAAGTCTCATTTTCTCTTTAAAAACAAATCTAGCTATGTTTAAAAGTTTCTACTACAAACAACATACTTGTGACGATTTTTTTTGGGATAACTATCCTCTAGTTTTTTTGCTTCAAGTTGTTTGAAAGATTTAGGAACACTTGAGGTACAATATGATCAAGATATAGATAGAGCACTAGAGCTCATACCACAATAAAACCATAGTTATGTTATAAGACTTATAATTCACTTACTAGATAGTAATAAGCCCTTTGATTCTCAAATCCCATTGCGCTTATATCACAATAATAATTACTTGCATTGGATTGGCTTTCCTCTGTTTCCTAAACAACAGAAGATTGCTTGGAGTTTTTAAATCCAGACAAATATAATAACAATGACGCTCTGGCCATTCAGTCATTACACTAATAATTTATGTCTTTGGTTGATAGGTGTTAATGGATGATATCAACACAGGATACGAGCGTCTCGCAGAGCTGCAAGTAAGTGATAGCTGATTTTAGACTTCTTTTTAACTATTGCAAAACAATCCTGACCCTTTTGTCATTGGTTCTCAACGTGGCATACATTTAGCGAATATACCGTATGAATGATTCTAATAACAAGTATCAATGCAAAATCCTGACTTGTTGATAACTCGAACATGATAGTATATTGCATTCTTTAGTGTCTTGAGAAGCTGATGTGTAGAACTGTTTTTGTGGTGTAAACAGGTGAAGAAAGTAAACGGAGTGGAAGTGGATAATCTGAGACATCTATGTCAGCTCATAGAGAACTGCAACACTGAGAATTTGAGGATAGACTTAGACGATGAGAGGGTAATTGTCTTGAACTACAAATCCGCAAAAATCGCCACTTCATTGATTTTGAAACGTCACAGAATAGCGTCTGCGATTTCCAGCGATATGTTGGTTGAAGAAAACACAGTAGCTGAGTTGGCTTCTAGTTCTGCGATTTGACCCAACACCAAACGTTTATTAGAATGTTGTACACTTCTGATTCATTCATATTTGTAACCCACAATGTTGTATGCCTGACTGCTCATAAAAAAACATTTAGGATTTGATAAGCTGTTTTACATGCCGCTTTAAACGAGCCGAATTTTGAAAGTTATTTATAGATAGAAAAAAAATTATATTTTACTTCCAAAACAGTTCCAAAGTTATTTAAGTTTTTTTTATATCTGAGGTCAGTTCTCAAGCATTGTGATGTCTTGTATGATATTATTTGGGATTTGAAGATTTGGATTATAGATGGGACTTAGCTTAATTAAGTTAAGTGGATGGTTCTTTGCTCAGGTGGGAATTACGGGTGCTTTAGTTCAACTAAATGATTAACTCTGTCATTTATAACCAAGAGTTTGATAGTTCTTTTGGATGTATAATTTATTCATCTTTATAATTTATTTCCATTTCAACATAGTTTATGTTTTTAAGTACAACTTTCTTGTGTGGTTTCCATTTGTTCTGGACTAAATGAGATTATGGACAAATATTCTGAATTTCTGATGAAGACATTAAATTAAAATGAAATAGTTGAATGATAAAAATGTTGAAAGTCTAAGAAAAATAAAATTGTTATTTGGGTTCAGTCGAAAAAAGCTAGGAAAAAAGTCACTAGACATTGGTATTTGATCTATTTATTTAATGAAAGTGATAACATAAGTCTTTCAAGCTTGTATAAAGGAGTAGAGATCAAAGACCAGCTAATAAATGCAAAAGAGACCAAAATACTATAAAAACGTGTCATGAATAAATGAATTTGTGACCCCAAAATTTGGTAAGTTCGTAGGAAATAGACAACAAAAGTTTAATTGATGACCAAAAAAAGAACCAAATATTTGTCTTCTCTCTTTCTCCGAACAACAGAAAAAAAAGACAAAACATAAAAACGCTTTTCCATGTCTTATGCGAACTGTCAAATCCGTACGTGCATTGTGAATTGACGAAAATACCCTCAATACACTCTCTATAAACACTCTCTCAAGGTCTGTTGGGTTTCTTTGGGCAGTTTATGAAGATGTCTTCTTCGTGGGAGATGCAACTCATTGAAACAGCTAAAGAAGAACTCGAGATTCTTCAAACTCAATATCCAAACCGCTTCTCTTTCCTCAAATCCGACCTCCAATCTTTCATTTCTAACCTTCGTGAAGATCACGCGCCGCCGTCTCCATCCTCCTCCTCCTCCCCCGTTATCCTCACTCAAGGTACTATACTCTGCTCTGCTTCTTCTCTAAACCCTTTTTCATGTCTTGTTTCTGTATGGACCGATGATGAAGTTATGAAATGCTTCATTTCTCTACCTTTTTGGCTAAATCAACGTAGAGTAATTGTAAGAATACTAATGGCAAATTTTTTATCAATAAGCTTTTTGAGTTAGTGCATTGATTTTCTTTTAGTTAGTGCAGTGGTTTTTTTTTTTTTTTG
>OVAX01000444.1:68666-81145 GCA_900406405.1 Lepidium africanum
TTTTTTTTTTTTTTGTGCATTGCTATTGGTTACTTATAGATTATATTAAAGCATTTAGGATTGGAAAAAGAATTACTAAGCATTAATTGGTTTTTGATGTATAAAAATTTAAGTAAAATAATCTATTAAAATGATTTTATAAATGTGATATTTAATGGAATTCATGAAATTTTTTTCTTTCTTTTGTTTTTTTAAAAAGTCGATTGAGTTTCCCATTGCCAAGTTCAATAGATTTTGAAAAGAAAGAAATAGATCACGCTCATCATTTCTGACCATAGTTTTTGGTTCGGTTTTCTAGATAGCTTTTCACTTTCTTCTTGTTGAAAAGTTAACTATATAATTATTTACAAGCCCAATTCTATATAATATTCACCTGATTTGTGATATCCTAGCAAGCACTATAAATGTCCAAATGATTATTGTGTTAATTTGGCACAACAACCTTAGTAACCAAAATTAATTTGTGACTATTATATCGTGTTAATTTACGAAGTATCATAATACGTTAAAAATTAATTTCTTAACACAAAAAAAGTTACAAATTAATTTGTGACTATTATATTGTGTTGATGCATTATTGGACAGAGTCATCAAATTGTGAGAAAAAGGAGAAAAAGAAGAAGAGAAAATACGTAATAGAGAATGTTGGAGATCAAGCATTATCGTCATCATCAACGGGAAAGATCCAAAAGAACAATAACGAAAAGAGAAAAAATAGAGTTGAAATGGTTATTGAAAGGGCTCAACTTTGTATCCAGAAGATCAGAGACGTCAAAGCTTCTTTGTCTTGACCTTCTTCTTTCTTTTGAAAATGTTTCAAGGAAAGATATTTAGTTATCGTCCGAAAATTGTTTTGCAAGTTATGAAAAGTAAATGCTTCTCGAAACTAGTTGTAAACTGTTCAACAATATCTGTTTCTGTCTTTTTCAGTCAATGAGATTTTTTTTTTCTTGAGTCTCTCAATGGGAAAACTTTCAATTAAATTATACGTAGTAAAAAAAAAAATTGTGTCTTCCTCTATCTAGAAAGGAAAATATAAAGAATTTTTTATAAAAAATTTCATAAAAGCAGTTTATTTTTCTTATTTATTACTTAAATCCTTCCAAAATACAAATAATATCACGCGATGTATCATATTCTTAACGTACTATATAAAATTACTCACTTGGAAAAAAAACCAAGTTTAAGAATTATTCTTTCTGTTTCTAAATAAAAGATGTAAAAAAAAATTTAAAACAAACCAAAATAAATATGATGTATTATCTGAACTACATAATACAAATAACTAAAAATAAAACAAATATTTTATTAAATTCTGGATTGTTTAAAGATATCATATAAAATGACATAACTATTGTTGGTCAAGACATCACTTATATTACATGTGTAGTTAATAGTAGTTAACTGATGGTTAAATGCTCCACATTACATGTGTAGTTAATATATACTAGTAGTTAATAGAAGATTTTAGAGATAAGTTTGAGTTAAATATTATGTTTTGTCGATTCATTAACTGAAAAAGAAACTAACAAGAGGTAATATTTTTTAATAGCCATAAAACATCATATTTAATTCAATTATGCATGCAAAATTTATAAAAGAAATTTCGTAAATATGTATAGCATAGTGAAGCCAAAGGAGAATTAATTTTTGGCATTCTAATTCACCACAGTAGTCTAAAAATTTTGCAAACAAATAAATCAACATATATATATAAACAACCAAAGGACAAAAACAAAACGAAACTGAAAATATTCAAAGTTAACTTGTTATTCTTCCAGATTTCCAGAAGACTGTGAGTCCAAACCGGAAACTTCTCGGTACATTAAAACCGAAAAAATCAAGAACAACAATAAATAGAATGTTTGTTTTATTAATTATTATTTATTTACAAGGTGTGAAACAAAATTGTTGAATTCTTGAAAAATAAAAGGTATACGACCATGAGTGGGGGGAACTACGACATTCAACCCCTCCATAATGTAAAGTATAATTGTGACAAATAATAAAATATTAAGAATGAGAAATGAAATTTAAAGTCTAAACCTGAATTTGCAGTTACTACTCCTAACCCTAATTACACTATTAGTGGCCAAGCTATCAACAGATACACCACACCTCACCAAGAATCTTACTTCCATCAACTTTAATTTCCCGAGCTTGATTCGAACCGGTTGGGTTACTCTAATCCGTAACGGTATACTTCCGGTTAAGCGTTGGTGTTCTTGCAATCTCGACATTAACTCAGTTGCATTCTGAGTATAACCAGTCATATTCACGTATATAACTGTCGTATTCTCATGTCCTTGGTAGAATTTCGGCAACGATCCTGTCATTTTTATAATACCATGTTAGAATTTTTATATATATACACATAAAATAAAAATATCCACTTTAGTTATTGAATTTAACACTAAATCTTAGGTATTTTTGTTTTAATCGACAAAACTCTAAACCGAAAGAACGCGCAGTGGATAAACGCATATATAATTTCCCAAAACTTATAAAAATTGGATTTTTTTTTTCTACTTACGGATAACCCAAAATAATTAACTAAAACTCACTTATTTTTCGTGATTTATAGAAATTTAGATTTGTTTTTTGGTTATTAACCAAAATTGACTGTGAATTATTCAACCACCAAACCACCATTATTTTGGTAGAAGAGCTAATGATTTTCTTAGGGTTTTGGTTTCTTTATAAATTAAAAAATAAAATAAAATAAAGACTACGAGATTGTGAAGCGAATTCAACGTACCATTGCTGAGTTTGGTTTGCATGAAATAGACACTAATTTTGCTTCCATCTTCATAATAAATTCCGATTTTCTCGTTTGGATTTTTCGCAGTAATGGTAACGTTAAACGCAGTGGATAAACTCGAGTCTTGATGAGGAGTAAATTGGGTAAGCTCTAACCGGTCAATATTATAATCCGGTAATTTCGGTTTAAAGACAAGCCAGAGAATACCAACAATGGCTCCGACGATAACAATGAGCAGAAAGATGACGAGGAGCGTGTAACACACGCACCTGAAACAACAGCTTCTCGATTTTCTCTTCTTCGTCGGATGATCCAACGGTGGTGGTTGTTGCGTCTTGGTGGCGTCATCACTGTATTCTGACTTAGAAGAGCCACGTGGAACAAGAGGAGCCGTTGGATGTTGAGGAGCTTCGAGGTCGTTCACTGGATGGATTTTCTGGTGATCGGACATGTTTAGTTATGTTCTCGATTCGACTTGACGATTGAGTTTTCGAAAGTTTATGAAGAGAAGCAAAATAGAGAAGTGTGTCTTCACGTTTTCCTTTGGTTAATGGTATTTATAACTTATAAGGCTCTGTTTGTTAGGTGTTTAATAGTAGTATTAATAGAGAAAAGTAGGAAAAAGCAATTCCTACACGAAATAAAATAATATATTCAATTTCCCATACAACGTGTCTTTTGAATTCTCTCTGCCTTTTTTGGACCGTAATCGCCTACGTCTGCTTTGATTAAACCATATTTTTCAATTTTGGGTTCCACACATGTATATAAAATGTGTGTAACTAACTGTGGACGTTTTTTCTTTTTCATTTTTGGGCCCCAATGAATCCATCCACTAGCCCTCTCAACTTATCAAAATTGTCAAATTAATTTAACATGGAATTTATTAAAATTGTCAAATTAAACATAGAACTTCGGTTATAATTAATTAAAATATATATATTTATAGTTGACTTTTAATCAAACATTCAACTTTAAGTTGACTAAGCCAATTGAACCCGACGAAAATCTCAAATCAAAATTGTTTTTGAAATCGAAAGCTAAATCAATTTTGGAAGTGCTATTAAGTTCGTATCTTCTTTATGAAGAACTCCTAACCTTAATTTTCTCTTTTCTTTCAAAAATGAGCTCAAATACGTCGGTTTGAAATATCAAAAAAAACTTTTTAAACCGACATATTTGAACTTATTCTTGAAAGAAGAGAGAAAATCAAGCTTAAGAGTTTTTCGTAAGGAAGATAAGAACTTAATCGAACTTCCAAAATCGATTTGACTTTCAATTTCATAGACAATTTTGTTTAGAAATTTTCGTCGGGTTCAATTGGCTTAGTCAACTTAAAGTTGAAGGTTTAATTAGAAGTCAACTATAAATACGTTGTTTAAATAATAATAACCAGAGTTCAGTGTTTAATTTGACCATTTTGCTAAGTTCTTTGTTAAATTGGCATTTTTCCCAATAATCAACAGTTTTGAGTTTCTTTTGTTTTTTTTTCCCTTCGTTTTGAGTTTTTCTCTTTAACATCAAAGCGTTCATTTGATCTATTTCCACCTAAAGGTTTTGATATACTAACATTTTAACTTATATTTAGATTCTTGCTTTAATTCCATGCTAGGATGCTACCCGCGCTTCAAGCGCGGGTTTATTTTGCACTCGATGACATATATAATACCAAGTTTTGTATTTTTAATGTGCAAGTTTCTATTGCAATATATATTCTTGGAAATTCAGGTATGAAATTACCAAAATTGTGGATAATATTGTGTACAAATTTAAAATTGGGAGAAAATTTATAACATCCAGATTTGATGTGAAGACATATAAAATAAATAAATTTACGGAATGGTATTTTATTATGTAGAGGAGTAATATAATATAGCATGTGTATTAGTATGATTCAGTTTTAAAAACAAAAAGAATTGTAATAATTTACAAAATAAAGGTAAAACGAAAACTATATCATCAAAATTTCTTTAAAATTTATAAACATAAATTTTTGTTAAGCTGTAGCTAACTTATAAATATATGTGATGGATATATTACATATGAAATAAACATCTCGCTAATTTTAAAGCTAAACCAAGATATACAATACAACTAAGCATCCATAATGTAAACCATGATATTTATCTCAACCCAATGGACAATTAAAACGGTAAATATCTTTTTTTTTCTAAATATATTGACCAACAAAAACACACAAATTTTTTGTTTTAGTATCTTTTTTCTTTCACTCGATAACTTTAGAGGCTTTTATATCTACAAATTATGATATTCTTCTTGCCCAATTTGTGGATAGGGATCAGTGGAGATATAAGCATGTATTACCAAATTCAGCTGCAGATTTATTGAGTATCTTAAATGTATTAAAAAAGGTAAAGCTCCCAAATTTTAGCTTAATGATTTTATTATCAACCTATTCAATTAGTAAGTAAAACAAAATTAGGGTCAAAGAAATTGTATGCTGTTGTAAATGTATCGGATTAGAATACACATACTGAAACGAAATACGAACCTAGTAAACGTAAGGATTGTTAAGTATCCGTGGATAAGTAATACAAACTTGTGTTAAACACTAGTAGTATGCAAAACAAAATTTGAGTATAATTATAACATTACAAATCTTTTTGATATTACAAATATCGGCGATGGTTTTTAAAGGATAGTGGTGATCAGATTTAGAGCTGGTGTGTTTTAGAGCCATGACTAGGTGTCGAAAGTAGCTGCCGGAAAAAGGCTAATAGTCATGGATGAGATATATCTTCGATATAGTGACAGTTGTATAAGTTAAAAAATTTAGCGAGTGGATCGCTTTCTGACGGTTGTATGCAAACCTGTTAATTGTGGGAGTTGTTAGTGTACATTTGTTTTGATTTATTTTTGCTTCGACATTGGTGGAAATTTGATTATTAATCTAAAATGTGATAACAGACGTGAAACAGTTACCAAGCAAGATTAATATTTTAATTTTTTTTATCCCGTTTATTTAATTGTGAGTACATTGAAAAACAGGGACCAGTTACAATTGGATTAATATTTTTCGTAACATGGGTTCTAAATTGAAACTTAGTATCAATAAAACAATACGAATTACAAAAAAAACTACAATAACACACGTGTTTTCGTATGATACACGTATAATAAGAAACAAAGCCATCTTACTAAATTACAATTTTAAATGGGCTAGTGGAAAAAGCCCATTTGAAATTTATTTAAAACTAAGAAAATTTAATCAACAAAATTAAATGGGCTAGCAGGAAAAAGCCATTTGGAAAGGAAAAAAAACGATAGACGAATTTCCTATATTTTTGGTGTGTTTATTTGTTTGTTTGTACTTTAATATCCAACATAAACGAAAAAAAAAAACTTATCTCAGTACCCTAGAAACATGCAGATTCTAAAATTTATGCTGATTCTATAATCCATATATAAAAAAATAGGTAAACTGAGAATTAATAATATAAACGCAAATTTAAAAGATTAATAATTGGTACTACATAAGTCCAGACACAACTAAACCACATTGTTTGATTTAGTAATAGTATATTCAAAAGTCAACCGTGAGAAACAAAGAGTCTAAAATGCCAAAGAGACAATTAGCTAGCAACTGAAACAAAATGGGCAGAGAAAATAGAAACATTTAGATCCAGCTTCCTTACTTCGATTCACATACTTCTATTCTTCATCTCCATCAACAACATCTGTGTCTTCTTCAACTAAGTTAAGACTTACAAATAAAATCAGAAACATAAACAAACATATAATTAAATTAAAAAGTAAAATATTAACCTGTGAACAAAACAACTCTGCATAATTTGTAAATCTCCGCTACAGTTTCAAGGTAAATGTGATTCCTTGAAGATGACCTCGCTTTCTTGGGTAAACGTCTAACATAAGGCTTCTTTGTTGACACCTGTGGTGGGTCCACATCATGCTGATCTGTAGTCGAACGATCAACGACAACTGGATGTTGGGAATTAAGAAGTTTCCAGATCATTCCAGGATATGGAAGCGCCATATCAAACCCAATTTTCTTACTCACAGATAGAATATAATGAAAGATTAGTCGACCAAGATTGAATTTCTAGTTGAGGATGATCTGATAAATCAAAGTACAACGCCTGAGATGGACATAAGCTTCATTGAGTGCCAGAAACCAATTCGTACAACAAAACTTGTATAACTCCCTGTAATCTTTCGGAAAATCAGCTGCTATCACAACCTTCTTAAAACTTGATTTCTTCGAATTAGTTAAGAACATTGCCATATCCCTAACAGTCGTTTGACCCAAATTGTCTATTATCTCCATCTCACTGAAATCTAGTAGCTCAAACAGAGCATTAATCTTTGTTGCAGAGAGCTCATAAGTATGGCCTCTTACGAAAACAGACACAATGGTTGAATCAACCGATACACATGGTAAGTTAGCCCATAACTTCATAACATCATACAAATCAAAGTTCCCAGGCAAAGTTACAGTAGGAGTCAAACCAGCACGTTCAATACAAGATATAACAGTTTCCTTGTCTGTAGAAGAAAACAAACTCTCGGGAATCATTTTCTTGGAAAGAAGTACCTTGTAATTGCGCTTAGCAGCCGCAAATACGAAGCGTTTTGCATTGTAAGGGATTCCTGAGGAAGAAGGAGTCAATGTAGCTTTTCGGGCCTTTAGAGAAGCATGAAACAAAACTACATTACGGAAAAAAAAATACTGACTTCTTCACTTACGGTTTCGTCTCCTAGTATGAATTCAAGAGATTCACCGGTTTTTTCCGAATATGTTCTCCACGAATTGAGTATCTTTGCTTTGATAACCCACTCCGACCGATAAGGTTTCAAATTTGCGAACACAGTGAATTGAGATGGTAAAGATAGAGGTAATGGTGTTGTAGAGTCCACCTGCTTCTGTTTCTTATTCGCCATTGTTTTGAGGTTAGAATGAAATTCTGAACTACCAATGAAATATAACCATTAAGGCAAATAGATTGTGGATCCAAGCTGTAGATAGTAGATACGAACAGTTTTTCCCTTTGAGCGTAAGAAATTGAGGGGATCGTGGCTAAAAAAAAGGCTCTCTGAAGCGATAGATCGTGTTTTTTTTATTTTAAATTTAGAGTTTTATTTTACAATTCTTAACATAAACGTGCCAACCAAATGAGGGGTTAATGTGCAAAATTCTAAAAGATTGTTTTGTAATTTCTTACAAATTAAGGTTAAAAAAAAAAGGATCCTCCGCTTTAATATATATAGATAAAGTATACAGTATACATGCAAAACTTAACTATGTTCAAAATTAGATAATGACATTTGAATTCCACACCTAGTATACAAAAGTACTAACTGGTACCAGCTGAATTAGCCTAATTTTTGTATTCCTCAATTTTTTTTTATGCAGTTACCAGTTACATGTGTGGAATGTTAAGGAATGTTGAGTAATTTTCTCATTGTTCTTATAACTCTCCGCTTCTCTCTCTCTTTCATTTTTTTTCTTTTGTCCACTTTCTCTTTAACGTAGAGTTTTTTTTTTTTTGTCAATCTTACTCATTTTTTCAACTAATAGGATCGATAAAGGCCGCATCCATAGCCAAATTACTCTTACTAGAGCTACCGGGATTTGAACCCTTCACCTGGTACCAAATTAAATCAGGGGCAAACCAACTGGGCCACCTGTTTCTTGGCAACGTAGAATATTTTTAAATCATTATTTTCTGCAAATTAAACAAGAATGGGTTCGTTGTTTCCAATTCATTTTTTCGGGTTTAATCAAAATTTCATTTAAAGTTGTACTTTTTTTTGTGAAAGTTTAAAGTTGTACTTTAACTAAGATTATTTTGTTACTTCTATTTAACACACGAATATATACTCGAATTTGTGACAGTAATTTCTAAAATTTATATTATTAATATCATTCAATAATTCAAGTATTCAACTGTACTGTACATGTATTGTTGTATTTTACTTATTTTTCCAATAATTATAATGATAGTTATCTGGTTTTTGGTTTAGTTTGAGTTCGGATTTTTAGATATATAAATCTTGTATCAGAAATTCGACCTTTTCCTCATTATAAGAAATAGATTAAATAGAGTTTTAAGGTGAATTTTGGCTGTAAATCAGATTTTGTCAGACTTAACATTATCTTTTAGCCAATTATACTTGTATTGTTACCAGTTACATATTGAGGAATTGAATAATGGAAAACTTGTAAATGGCCAAGATTTAATTTTTGAAATAAACAAATAAAATAAAGAGTACGTGTCATCATTGTGTTACTATGTCAAAAGTGTTAATGGTAAATTCTGAAATGCATTCACATTTTGGAGCTTCATTATGAAAATAATTTACAAATAATTAATAACGTATTGGCTAAAAAAATTTTTTGTTTGGCTAAATATAAACAATTTATAAGATAATTAAAAAATAAATGTATGATCATTCTCATATTTCACTTATTTTGGTTCAAATTCGGTTTAGCTCGAGCTCCAATTTTTTTTTGGTATATGAACCTAACATCAATAGTTCAACCCATTACAGGAGGTATATTAAATGAAATTCTTGGGTAAATTTTGGCTATGAATTAGATTTTGTTGATCTAATTATTAAAAAAAATAATTCCGCTAGTATCTACATTCAGCAAAATTCAGCTGTTACCATTTAATTTTAAGTAATTCCGTAAGATTTTGCACAAAAAAAAAATTTACCAGATTTCGCATTTAGTACAATTCCATAGTTACTATTTACACCCATAATCTATTTAATTAAACAAATTTTTGGATAATTATAGTTTTATTGTAAATTTAGGGAGTTTTTAAGACACAAGAAGAAATATGAAGATAAAATAGAATAAAAGGCAACATTATAATATATATATATATATGTATGTATCTATTTCTGGCAATATTCTTCACGAGATAGTCAATGGTTTCCTCGATTCATAGTGAACCGACACACCCTTTACATATTAGCTTTGGTTTGTTGAAGATCTCGACTGTTTAAATTGCTGAGTCTCTTCAATTTGATTTTTGTTTTTGTTTTTCGTTTGAGTTTCTGAAGCTCACTGTTCTTTTTTAAGACACGAACTTTAGTTACTTTTGGGTTTCTCTCTGTATGATAATTTCCTAGCTGGAAAGCGAAAATGGAATATTATGATCTTTTCTAAGGTATCATTCCTCAATTCTCATTTGCTTTGATTTATTCCAATTGCAAATGAAGATACACAGTCGATTTGAGAGATTATATCATGCCGACATTCGCAGATTGTTGTCAGGAATCATTGTTACAGTTGGTTTAGTTGTTCTCCTTGTTCAGTGTTTAGGTGTTCCCTCTTTTAGCTGGTCTCAACTTAAGGTTTCAGTGATTGACTTAACCAATTCAAATGTCACTCAAGTTTCTGTGGTCAAAAGTTATCTAAATCTGACTAACGATGATGATGGAATTGACTATGATAAGGAACTTGAAAAGGGGTATGAAAAGAAGGATACGGATAGTGTAAATGATGTTGCAAGTACTAATGAGAAGGTAGAGATTAATGTAGCTGTTATTGCTCGACGAAATATATCACTTGGAACTCCTAAAATGGTGGTCGATAGTTCAATAGATTTGGTTAGGGGTAATGATAGTAGGAAAGGTAATGTTTTGTCTATGAGGAGGCACAATCAAGGGGCTGCGATTTCGATATCTCAGATGAACTCATTGCTGATTCAAAGTCTTTCTTCTTTGCATTCCCCTGTAAGAATTTGATTGTTGAATTCTCATTATGGACTAATTGTTGAAAGCTTCCTATATCTCACTTTTCTTTTCTTTCTTGTCCATTTATGCAGAAGCCTCGGTGGTCATCTCCCCGAGATTCTGAAACGCTCTCTGCGAAATTTGAGATTGAGAATGCTTCTGGTGTTCATAAAATCATTGGACTAAATGCTTCTATTTATCGAAATATCACCAAGTTTCAAAGGTGAGTCCTACAATGAGGTCTCTCTCTTACAATGTGTATACATCAAACTTCCTTTTTTCCTGCAAATCTTGGGACTATTGGTTGGTAGTTATTGTTGCCGCCACTAGTATTGTTCATCTTTTTCTTGTCCTGGTTTATAAGAGATAAAATTTAGGAGTTAGGGGACTGTTGTTTTGCTAAATTGAAGACTTTTTGAGTGTTTGGAGTAGGAGTGGTGATATCTCAATACTCTATGTGTTGCTTATATAGGAGTTACGACTTGATGGAGAGTAAACTCAAAGTTTATGTGTACAAAGAAGGAGGGAAACCGATATTCCATAAGCCAAGGCCTCGAGGAATTTATGCGTCGGAAGGTTGGTTTATGAAACTCATGGAAAGCAACAAGAAGTTTGTAGTAAGAGACCCCAGGAAGGCTCATTTGTTTTACATACCCATCAGTATAAAAGCTCTGAGGTCCGCCTTGGGAGGGGAGTTTCAGACACCAAAGAACCTTGCAGATCATCTGAAAGAATATTTGGATTTGATAGCAGGAAAGTACAAATTCTGGAACCGAACTAGTGGGGCTGATCATTTTGTTGTTGCTTGCCATGATTGGGTACTATCATTTTCTTTCTGTCTTTTATTTGTCTTACATCACTCTTGAGTCATTTGTCCTCTCTTGGATGCTAGATTTGAGTTAAGCTCTTATATTTGATAATGATCAATGCGCTTTTTATGTTACTATCAGGGCAACAAACTGACGAAAGAACACATGAAGAACAGTGTTCGAGCACTTTGCAACTCAAATGTCGCCCAAGGCTTTAGAATTGGGGCCGATACAGTGTTACCAGTTACATATATACGCTCTGCCGAGTCCCCTCTTGAGTACCTTGGTGGAAAAACTGCGTCAGAAAGGAAGATTCTTGCATTCTTTGCTGGAAGTATGCATGGATATCTACGCCCGATCCTTGTGCAACTTTGGGAGAACAAAGAGCCTGACATGAAGATTTTTGGTCCGATGCCTCGTGACCCTAAAAGCAAGAAAAAATACCGAGAATACATGAAGAGCAGCAGGTAATGTCAAGGTTAGACATATAAACCAAAACGAATAGAAATGCTTAGAACTTAAACAGAACCAAGACCTTATGTTACTTCAAACCTTCAACCGCATTTGCTTATTACTACAAAGATAGTTTTTAGATGGTTTTGGTTCAATTTATTTGTTCAAACAGGTACTGCATTTGCGCAAGGGGTTACGAAGTTCATACCCCAAGAGTTGTTGAGGCTATCATTAACGAATGTGTTCCTGTCATCATTGCTGACAACTACGTGCCTCCTTTTTTCGAGGTGTTGAACTGGGAGGAATTCGCAGTGTTTATTGAGGAGAAAGACATACCAAACCTGAGGACCATCCTGCTATCAATACCGGAAGAGAGATATATCGGCATGCAAGCAAAGGTAAAACTGGTGCAGCAACATTTTCTGTGGCACAAAAAACCGGTGAAGTTTGATCTATTTCATATGATTTTGCATTCAATTTGGTACAGCCGAGTTTATAGGATTAAAACCAGGTGAAGAGTATGTACGAGACTACTAGTGTATACATTGGCATTTTCTGTAATCACTCCATAAATAAAGCTGAGTCTATCTACAATCTATGCTTGTCTATTACGTTTTCAATGCCGTGAGCCTCAACATTAAAATCTAGATACTGCGTTTGGATGCAAAACATGTTGGGATAAACGGCACTAAACTCACACGGCGCAGCGGAAATAAAATTTCCAGAGAATA
>OVAX01000445.1:0-81081 GCA_900406405.1 Lepidium africanum
AATAATTTAGAAATTATATTATAAAAATTAAAATATTTGTTTTAATTAAAAATTAAAAATTCAGAAATTATAACTTCGGTTAGAAAAAAAGTTCGAACACCTAAAATCTCGGGTCATGAGTCTCGCTATCCGATGGCAAAGAAGCTGGAGAGCCTAACATCCGCAATAACTGGGCAATCTGAGCATCAGTCCTCGTTTGTCGTGCTTCATTCATCTCTCGATATGCACGAAATTTTGACTCAATGTTTGATTGGCTCGCTTGAAGGTCAACTAGCTCCTGACGCTCCCGCTGAGATAGACCAATTGTTTGACTTAGGTTTCCATGTGCCGGCAATCCATCGGTAGTCACCATCTTCCCTAGTCCTAAACGTCGTCCCTTCGAGATAGGAGTTTCCTACAAAAAGAGTTACGTAGGCATTATAAATGTAATTAAACTAATTATATAAAAGTAAAATATTATTGGATTAAAGAATACCTCAACAACGATGTGGTTGATCTCATCCCACGTGAGCTGAACAGGACCGCCTTTCTCTTGTGTGCGTTGGGTCACGACCTCCTCTGCCCTCTCCTCGATCCTCTCCACAACCTGCTTAATTTTCGGGTTCTCGATCGCTCCGGTCTTCTTGCTGGTGTGACAGAACTTCATTGTATCCAGACAACTTGGTACACACCCTGTCTTAATAGTCTAAAAAAGAAATGAACGATATTACGCATATATTGTATGAAATACTTAAAGTTTATATTGAAACTTACCAAATTCTCCTCGACATACTCAAATGAGTTGAAGCCGGCCTTGTGGGTCCCCGACGCCTTCTCCACATCTTTACCGTCCTTGCGGTTAATCTTATTTCTCTCAGACTGCTTCTATGTCTCTGGAAGAGCCCAGTACGCCTTAAACTCTGGGTATAGACCCGCCGGGCAACCATAAGGAACTAAGTCCAGGTCCTTCTCCCACGCTTTTCTCCATCTGTATACGTGGTCGCCGTAGGAAGAAGTGCACTGCTCCTCGAACTTCGTGCGAATTATAGGAGTCTGCGGGAGATCCCAGTGGTATTGTTGCTGTCATTTAAAAAAAATTAGCAAACTATTATCCTGCAAGTGCCTCGTGTACATTTCTTGGTAAGAAATAGGCGAAGGCAAATGGGAATAGTCGTTGAATTACACCATGACAATCATGACTTTTCATGCTACAGAATTTGCCTTCATTAGTATCAAAACAGTTTCATAATTTTGAAGCATAGCCATCAGGGAATTTGACTTTGTGTTTAATCCAATAAAAAAAGCATCCTACATTCAAAACACCAGTTAGAATCAATACTGAAAATTGGAATGATTTATTAAGAGGAATTACAATGGTGTACCTTTTTATCTTTACGCAATCTGAAGATGGGTACAGGGCCTACGTTGTTATTTCCTCATATGTGAAGTGATTTCCTATCGCATAGCTCTGGTAGATCCAGTCTAGATTTGAGATTATCTTTTGTTTTCCCTTGTATATTCATAACTGTGTTGGTGGAATTATCAAAGAAATTCTTCTCAATATGCATTACGTCTAAATAGTGGCGAATGAGGTGATTCTTGCAATACGGTAACTCCCAGAAAATACTCTTTTTGTGCCAGTTATGGTACACCCCAACACCATCAACATGGTAATGTCCACTTCCCCCACATATGGCACTTGACTTAGCACCAAAATCTCGCAGCTGCGTTAATATCTGTGCCCCACTTGGTTCCGGTGGTGGACCATAGAACACTTTTTTGTTTTTAGTGAACAATGATATACTACGGCGGTATGGCTGATCCAAAGGTAGAAAACGTCGGTGGCAATCGAACCACGATGTCTTCTGTCTATGCTTGAGTTGTAATGCATCAGTGTTATCTTGGTAGTGAGGACAAGCCAACCTCCCATGCGTAGACCAACCTGATAGCATTCCGTATGCTGGAAAATCACTAATAGTCCACATCAACACAACTCTTATTTGGAAATTCTGAGCTGTAGAAAATCATACACAGTGGTCCCATACTCCCAGAGTTAGTTCAATTCGTAAATTAGTTGCTGTAGAAATACATCAAGCAATCTCTTTGGATGATATGGGCCCGACACAAGGACTGTTAAAAATAAGAACTCCGACTTCATACAAAGCGCTGGTGGCAGATTATATGGAGTAACAATCACCGGCTACGGTCTCCCATGTTTCCCAAACAGATTAAACCCATCGGTCGAGAGTGCTAGGTATACATTCCTTGTTTCATGGGCGAAGTCGGGATAAACTGATTGGAAACATTTCCATGCTTTTGCGTCTGAAAGGTGCGTTATCTCACCTTCTGAATTGTGTTCTGTATGCCATCTCATTTGGCCCGCTGTACACTCTGATTGATATAACCTTTTTAGCCTGTCTACTAATGGTAAATACCACATTCTCTTGTATGGTACCCGAGTCCTGCCACTAATATCCTGGAATCGAGGTTTACGACAAAAACAACAATGAATCTCGTCTGAATCCCGTCTCCAGAATAACATGCAATTGTCAACACAAACATCTATCATCTGATACGATAATCCAAATCCCGATACCAATTTCTAGATTTCATTGTACGATGTCGCGTATGAGTTATCAGGCGGAAGACATTTCTTGAAATGACCAGTTAATGCGTCGACACAGCTCCTCGGTAAATTATAGTCCGATTTGATATTCATCAATTCAGCAGCAGCCGATAAAGGTGAAACTTCATCACTACAACCAGTATACAACGGCTTCTTCGCTGCATCTAGCATACTAAAGAAGTTTCGCGCTTCGAGATTTGGTTCTTCACCTCTATTCCTAGACTCAGTAAAAACTGGAACTTCCTCTCTAAATGCGTCATTTACCATTTGAACAGTACCGTCTTCGTTCCCTACCAGGACTATTGATTCCACACCTAAACCACCTAATCTAGTTGTGCCAAGATTGACATCTAGTTGGTCATTTACCAGATTACCTAATTCCTCAACTATATCAGTATTACCAGCTTTACTACAACTACCAAAGTTAACATTCGAATCATCTTCTCCATGGAAATACCAAATTTTGTAACTAGGAAAAAAACCTCTTTGGTACAGATGATTGCAGATAGTTTTAACGGGAATGTATTTCAAATTCTCGCATTTTATACACGAACAATACATCTTACCGGTTTGGAGCGCGTGACTTTGATACGGCGTAAACTCCATAAAACTTCTCAACCCGGTCTCATACTCACCGGTTAAGTTCCCCGTTGCTTCATCGATGCGTGGTCCGTCCATCCAAGCTTGGAAATTGGAGTTTGACATTGTATGTTTAGAAAAAGATAAGGAAGAGTGAGAATATGAGAGAAATGTAATCTGTTTGTTTTTATATAGGGGTACTAATCTGACGAAATCCTACGGGATCCTAGACCAACCTAATTGTCGGTTATAATACTGATATGTCTCATGCAAAACATGGTGTAACCACTTCCGTTGGCGGTCGTCAGTTTTCGTTGGTTTTAAAATTAATTAATTTATTTTAATTCCGCATATCGAATTATTGAATTTAAAACCCGACGAAACCCAACGGAAGAAATTATATAATTTTTTTAAAAAATTTCGTTAATTCCGTCGGGTTTAGACCCGACAAAACCCGACGGAATTATTTATATAATTTTTTTAAATTCCGTTAATTTCGTCGGGTTTATATCCGACGAAACCCGATGGAAGTAATTATGTAATTTTTTAAAATTCCGTTTTTCGTCGGGTTTATATCGACAAAACCTGACAGAAGTAATTATGTAATTTCTAAAAAAAATTTCATTAATTCCGTCGGGTTTCGTCGGATATAGACCCGAGAAACCCGACGGAACTATTAATATAATTTTTTTAATTTCGTTAATTCGGTCGGGTTTCGTCGGGTATTAAACCGACAAAAGTAAATTTACGCAAAAAAAAATTAAATTATAACCAACGAGAACCGACGAATTCAGTTATTTTTCGTTGGTTTTCCATCGGTTTTGACTCCCAATAGAAACCGACGACAATATTTCCGTAGGCTTTAGCCTTTTTTTCTTGTAGTGCTATCTTTTAAACCAATATTTTGTTCTAAATAAAATCATATTTTGTTATTCTAATTCATAAATTAAAGTAAAACCCATATATACTTACAAAACTTTAGTTATTTTAATGGGTTTGAGTTAAAATAATAATAATAGTTTGCTCTGATTTATCTTAATTCCATTTTTTTTGTCGACTCAAATAATAATATTAAGATCTTAGGAAAGTTTACAACAATAAATCATTGATAGACTCTCTAATACTACAAGCGAGAGCATCAACCTTATGATTTAAAGATCTCGGGATTACATTCAGAGAAAAATAGCAGAAAAGAGATTTTTAAAACGTGATTTTAATAAAGATAAAATTTTTAACACTTTGAAATATCTTATATATTAGAGCGGGAGACACTTTTTGGCTTTGTTATAAATTTTAGGATAAAATTAACCTATGGTTCATAACAACCCTTAAAAATAGGTAAAAGTTTTTGTTACAGATTTTTATATAAAATTCAAATTTAATAGAAAAAAATCTAAAAAACTAAAATTCAATATTGATTACAAATTTGGTTATTGATCCAGATCCGGTTCGAGTTTAGATTCGATTGTCCCGCTACATAGATATAGAACATTTTCTGGTATTTTGTCGGGTTCGGCACATTTTGGTTATTTTGGTTATTTTGCTGTAAGATTTATTTGAATATTTTTATTTTTTGGATAGAGTTGAGTACGGTATAGTTCGAGTTTGGGTTCAGGTATTTTTATATAAAAATTTAAAATGAAAAAAGATTTCATAGAAAAACTAAAATTTAGTTTTTGATTTGGTTCGGGTCCGGTTTGGTTTCGGTTTTTCAAATACATAAAATAATTTAGGATTCATTGGGATACTTTGTAGGGTTCATTTCGGGTTTGGTTCTTCTAATTTAGATTGATTTTTGTTTGGTTTTTGGGTCTCTAAAACAATATTCAAAGTATCAATACGCGTCTAAGAATCAAATGAACATGGATTGAAAAAAACAATCAAATCCCACATTGTTATAATGTGGGTATAAACCTAGTTATATATTGAAATTGGAGATTTTGTATACGTCTGAGTTTACAAACAAACCTTGTATGATTTTGGGCTTACCAGAGAAATTTTGTGTGGTTTCTTAAAGATATCTAAACTTTGTAAGGTTTCACTTATTTTAAAATCTTTTTGTGAGGTTTATAGATTGATAGTTTTTTCCTTTTATAATGGTAGATTCTATATAGAAGAAAATAAGAAAAGAAGAGGACAAAGGCAAGTACATTGTCTTCTTACATGGCACAAGTACAATCATCCAAATCTCCAGATGCATTTAGAGATTTACACAGAGAAAGTGTCATTAGTGGGATCGAGTTTTCGTTTTTTGTTTTCATTTCCTTGCGGTAGTTTTGTTTTCCTCTGTAATGGAATCTAAAATTCTTCTGGAGTCTAAATGGCTAGTGGAATCAGCAAATACTATTCATATGTAATAATGAATCATTTATATTTATATTTTAAATTTTCTAAGGTGAGGGGTCAGATTTTGGCTTTATTGTTTTTTCGTCTTTAGCGTTAATACAATGTCCGGTAAACTCGATCGCAGCTTGTCAGACTAGTGACGCACAGTCTTCTGTTTCTTTCTTCTTCTTACATTTTGATTAGCTTTAATAAAAAGATAGTGATTTTTATGATTTATGAGTTTGCCTTAATTGATACTTAAAATTCAGGTTTCTTTGTTTATAATACTTGAGAAAGAGAGTATTGCCAGGTGAAATAATATAAGGGAAAAATGTTAATTTAACACCGAACTTATTAAAAAAGTAAAATTAAACCCTGAATTTCGGCAATAATTTATTAAACTTTAAAGTTTTGGTTGACTTCTAATTAAACCTTTAACTTCAAGTTGACTAAGCCAATTGAACCCCGACGGAAAATCCAAATAAAAAATTTCTCAAAATTCGAAAGCCAAATCAATTTTTGAAAGTTTGATTCAGTTCTTATCTTCATTTTGGAGAACCCTTAAGATTATTTTGTCTTTTCTTTCAAGGATGAGCTCAAATTCTTCGGTTTGAAATGTTCTCCTGAAAGAAACGAATTTGAACTCATTCTTAAAAGAAAATGCAAAATAAGCTTAAGGGTTCTTCAAAAGGAAGATAAGAACTGAATTAAACTTTCAAAAATCGATTTGGCTTTCGAATTTAAAGAAATTTTTGATTTGGATTTTTCGTCAGGGTTTAATTGGCTTAGTTAACTTAAAGTTGAGGGTTTAATTAGAAGTCAACAAAAAATTTAAAGTTTAATAGATTCTTGCTGAAGTTCAGGATTTAATTTTATTTTTTTGGTGAGTTCGGTGTTAAATAGATGTTTTTTTTAATAGATAATATTTCATTATTTCAGGACATTTTTAGTGGTCCATTTGTCCAATTTGATATCCACTTGGTCTTGTTGACAACTTCGATGTCGTCACTTTTGATTTTCTTTTTAAATTCTGTAAGTAAATGATTTTGTTATTTTTAGTGTTGTTCAAGTTATGTTCGCTTAGTTTCTTTAATATATATATATATATATATATATATTTGTCAACACTTGTACCTGTAAAATTCATATTTAAACATCTTTTAATTTATTTATGTAGTGGAGAAATGTCCAATATCTGATGTCAGAATCATAAACTAGATCATCTATTATTAGGGAAGAAGAATTCAATATTTTAACGAATATATTTAGTAAAAAATAAATAACTTAATGCTCTATATATATAGATACATATAGAGAGAGAGTGTCGAAAGAAAAGTTGATACAAGAGAGGCATATATCAATTCTATATTTTTCTAGATATTATATTATCATTTGATGTTTGTATTTAAGAAAAGTAATAGCGACGTAAATTTTGAAGTTAAAGACTCGAAAGATCCGATGGCGTACGTATTTTATATATTTGCTACTTTTATTTTACACCAGACAATATAAAGCAAGATGATACAAGAAACAAAGTGTCTCCTTAACTAGTCTTGAAAATCTTATCTCTGTTGTCTGTTAAATTAAAAAGAAACCGTGAAAGCGCTTTACATAACTACAAGTCACCTTATGGACCACAAACAGTGTCTTCTCAATTTAGAAACTTATTCGATCTGTTCTTAAGCCAAATTGAGAACTCTTCAAGAGTATTCATGTCCGCTCTATAATGTTTTTGTGTAAACTCAAGAAACGTAGACCATGTAAAATCAGGATACTCTCTTTCAGTACCAGTAACTAGTTCTTCAGGTGGCTTCACTACATTGTCTCCTTTTGGACATAGAAAAAATGCAAATGTCTTCCTTTCTCTCTCGCTATTCACCACCGCTCGATGTAAACAACTCTTGTATCTTCCATTTGTTAGAGCCTATAATAAATAACAAAAAACAGAATTCAGATATTTGATCTACGATTGCATGCATTGATCACTAAGTACAGATCTTGTGGATCCAATTGAAAAACAAAAAGAGCTTAAGTACCATGAAAGTGTCGCCTATGTTCACCACGAAAGCTTGAGGATTAGGAGGTATGGATTGCCATTCGTTGTCAACAAAAACTTGAAGACCACCAACTTGGTCTTGATGAAGTATAGTTAAAGATGTTGGATCGCAGTGAGGTCCTGTTCCTAAAGCAAGCTCCGGTTGCTTGCATTGAGGGTAGTAATTCAACCGAAAAATCGAATCGTTGTCTTCAAAAAAGTCTCTAAAATATCCCTTTTGGACTCCAAGACTCATTCCTAGAAGCTCCATGATGTTTAATGAGAGAGTGTTCATGGCTTCCGAGTATTCTTGATAAACCTTCCTGCATGGATAAAACCGAAATGATTAGATCGATCAATCTTATGAAAACTCAAAAGAAGATTCCAAAATATGAATCTGGTTCTTACCCGAACTCTTCGTATTCATCTCCCATTTTCTTAGAAACAAAGTCTCTAACGGTTTGGGAATGGCTCTTTTCTTCAGGAGAGAACTTAAACGATAGAGTTTCTTTCCATGGAAGCTTAGAGGAGAATCTCCCAACAAAGCTACTTGCATAACCAGAGCTCTCACCCCATGTTCTCTGAGCCTTATGTTTCTCAGAAACCGGAGCTTTAAAGAAAGAGTCCATACATACATAAGCACGAGACAAGAGACTCTCATCAACGCCATGGTTAGTGACTAGGAAGAAACCATGTCGTGTAGCAGCCTCCGAGACGAGTTTAGTTGCCTCCGAGACCAAGAACGAGTCGCCGGAGAGGAAACCAGCGAGGTCTATGAGAGGGACTTTGAGAGGTTGAACATTTGTAGAAGGTTTCTCGTGGTCAGGCCAAACAAACTGTTGAGGTATGTGGTTTGATTGCTGATTTATGAGCTCTGCATCAAAGATCGAAGGATCCTCCTTGGTGTTGTTTTCATTGAAGCTTGGAGGGACCATTGCGATGCATTTCATCGCCATTTGATCTCTATACTATAGAGATATAGTAAACCCTTTAAATAAATATTAAAGGGCTTTTTATAAAAAATAAATTTAACGTTAAGAGCCAGGCTTTGTGTTTTTCGAGTGGTTGGGGTAAGTGGCAGAGGAGAAGAGTGATATTTATAGGTGTGAGAGGGATACTTAGTTGCACGGAAATAGTACTACGTAAGCTAAACGCCGGAGCTTCGCTGTTAATGGTAATAACATATTTTAAGCTCAATTGATTTTCTATTTTTATTTTTTTTTGTAAGGGAGGTAATTTAGATTAACTCGATAAATCTTATGGATATAAAATTTTTTCTGGCACTTACATATTGTATCAAACATCTACATTTAAAAATACCAAAATCTGTAACACTATAATAGTGTGAAGATTTTATATCATCTAGAGAAGTATAACTGGTTAATATATAAACAATGTTATAAATAAACCCGAATTTTTGTGAGATTATGTCTTACTATGAAAGAGATGATTTCATATATTTACAGTAGAGGTTACACATGATTATATACACATACAGAGAATCAATAATTAAATGTAATTGATACTATACAATCTTTGATTGCTCAATTATAGGAGTTGAATCTATATCTCTATTATGCCTCTTCAAGATGGAGGGGCATATCACTCCAATCTTGGATATGAGATTGTGGAATTGTGTTCTTGGGAACGGTTTAGTAAGAACATCAGCCAGCTAGTCTTTGGTTGAAATATGTGCCTCTCTTAGTGACTGTGACTGGACTTTCTGCCTTATGTAGTGATAGTTCAAAGCTACATGCTTCATTAGACAATGAAAAACCAGATTTCCACATAAATATGTGGCTCCAATATTGTCACAATATATGAATGGGATTGAATTGATTTTAACACCAAGTTCACCGAGTAGTGAGTGTATCCAACACATTTCTGCTGCTGTATTTACCACCCATCTATACTCGGCTTCAGTTGACGATCTAGCCATTGTGTCCTGTTTCTTTGTGGACCATGAAACAGGATGATTGCCAATGTAAATTACATAAACGTTTGTGGAGGTGTAGTCATCTAGGTCTCCTGCCCAATCTGCGTCAGAATAGCCATGTAGAGATAAAACATTTTTACGAGAAAGGAATACTCCATGTGTATGTGTACCTGCTAAGTATTTGAGTACACATATGGTAGCTTGAAGATGTTTCGTCGTAGGGAGATGCATGAACTGAGACAACCTGTTGACTGCATAAGAGACATCCGATCTGGTAAATGCAAGATACTGGAAACTTCCAACCAATGTCCGATACTCAATTGCATTTGGTAGAGGATCACCACTGTGAAGAGTGAGTTTTGGCGTTATAACCATCGGTGTGGCTACTGGCTTCGTGTTCTCCATATTGACACAAATTAGAAGATCAGAGATATACTTCCGCTGACTAAGGTGAGGCCCTGTCTTTGTACGCTTAACTTCAATGCCTAGAAAATAAGAGAGTTCTCCTAGATCTTTGATTGAAAATCTGGTAGAGAATTCTTGTATTATATGTTCCACCAGATCAGAGTCACTACTAGTGACAACTATGTCGTCGACATAGATGAGAACGTAGATAATTGATGTGCCTTGTCGGAGAATGAATATAGACATATCAGCTAACGAGTTGACAAAACCAACCTGCAGCAGATAATTCTTCAATTCTAAATACCACGATCTGGGAGCCTATTTCAAGCTATAAAGCGCCTTCCGGAGATGGCAAACGTAGTGTGGTTTTTCTGGATCAACAAAGCCTTAAGGCTGTGGCATGTAGAAATCTTCCGTCAATGTCCCTTGCAAGAAAGTGTTGTTGACGTCCAATTGCCGGAGTTTCCAATCCTTTGACACTGCAACTCCGAGAACAATTCAAAGTGTTGTGGATTTGATGACAAGACTAAATGTCTCTGTATAGTTGATTCCGGGTTGTTGATGGTATCCCTTAGCGACTAGTCTTGATTTAAAACGTTCTACTGTGCCATCAGGTCTATATTTAATCGTGAATAGCCAGCGATTCCCAACCAGGTTTTGTTCTGGTAATGGAGGTACTAAGTCCCGAGACCAATTTCGAATATGAGCATCGTATTCCTCACTCATCGATTTGCGCTATCTTTCATCCTTCAGTGCTTCTGCAACTGTGTGAGGTTCAACTTCTTGTTGACACATTGTGTCTGTGAACAGAGTGTACTTTGTGTTGGGTTTATGTATTTCCATCTTTGATCTAGTTGCCATGGGGTGTTGATTAACGCTTCATTGTGGAGGCGTTGGTGGTGGAGAGTTTTATCGTGGAGGAGCTTTGGACGGTAGCGATGGAGAGCAAGGAGAGAAATGAGACTTAGACCTCCTTGAATGGGCTGATTGTTGCTGGGCTTGTTGTGGGAGAGAGCAACACACTTGTTGAGGTAAAGTAGGTAGCTGATTTGGGCTTTGTTGGGCCTGGGTTTCAGTGTCTCACATGTGATCCACTAGCACTGTGTGATGTGGAGATTCTTCGTCTGCAGCTAGTCCCGGCGAAGGAGCAACACTCAGTTGTGGCGGATCCAAGGGAAGCTCAGGGAAAGGAACGATGGTGACCAGCGAATGAGTGACGGAGGCAGGTGCTGATGATTGTGGGGATGCTTGGTCCGTATTGATGGTCTTGCTAGCAAATGGAAAAATTGATTCTTAAAATCGGACATGGCGAGATGTATAGAGGCGATGGGTTTCTGGGTTGTAGCAGAGATAGACACTTTGAGTTAGAGAGTATCCGAAGAAGACACATGGAGTTGATTTAGGTTGTAATTTGTGAGTGATGTATGGTTTGAGCCACGGGTAACAGAGACACCCAAAGGTCCGAAACTTGTGATAATTTGGCGTGACATTGAAGAGAACTTGATATGGAGAGTGCATCGAGAGAACTGGTGTGACCTTCCGATTGATGAGGAATACGGCTGTGGAAAGAGCGTAGGGCCGGTATTTATTCAGAACTGAAGCATGGCTGAGGAGAGCAAGGCCGGTTTTGACTATGTGACGATGGCGTCGTTCGGTAATTCTATTGTGCTCTGGTGTATGGGGAGGTGTGGTTAGGTGGGTGATGCCATTAATAGCTAGAAAATCACGGAGGGCTAGGAACTCACCTCCATTGTCGGAGAATAAGGTACCCATTCGTTCGTGAAACCGATTTTCAACAAGATCTTTGAATCTGATAAATGTGTCTTTGACTTCAGACTTGTGTTTGAGTGGGTACAACCATTGATACCTACTGTAGTGATCTACGATAAGAAGATAATATCTATGATTTTTCGTGGGTAGTACAGAAGACGTCCAGACCTATGTGAAGAGGATTTGCAAGGGACGAGTTATGTGTATTGAGGTTTATAAAAAACTTAACTTCTGGCTTTTATTAATGCAGCAATCATTGCAAGATAAAGCGTTTGAAAAAGTTGTGGATAATGGTAAGGAAAAGTGAGAGATAAGAGAATTTAAAATGGTTTGTGAGGGATGTCCAAGTCGATTGTGCCAACCACTGGTGCTCGTCTTTGTGTGTACTGGTGAGGCAAAGAGTACCCGTGGGAATTGATCAGACAATGGTCACTCATAGAGCTCTCCCTTAGTATTGCCTTGGAGTAATGAGATTCCCGAGTGCAGCTCCTTCACCTGAAACATGTGAGGGAAAGATTCCACAGACACAGAGTTAGTATTACACAATTGATAGACTGATAGGAGGTTCTTTTTGATCTTAGGTACGTAAAGTATGTTTGTAAGTGGTAAAGTTTTAGTGGGAGTCGGTAGAATGGCAGAACTGGTGTGTGAAATTGCTGTTGTAGACCCGTCTCCAAGGACGACATAAATTCTCCGCCATTGTATGGCTGATGGAGATAGAGGTTTTGTAGGTCCAATGTGATGTGATGAGTAGCCCTAGAGTCGACAACCCATGGATTGGTTTGCTGCGGTTGAGATGTGATAGCTATATTTGCTCTAGGAGTCCAATTTCCGGTTCGTGGTGTTGGTAGAATGGGCTGAGAGGAGACTACAGTAGTTGTCTGGAAGTGTGGACATCGTCTTGCAGAGTGGCCTTGTGTGCCACAGAGTTAACAACGTCCAAGGTAAGGTGTGGGACCTTTTTGAGCATGTGAACGGATCTGAGGTGGGTTGTTTTATTGTTGTCCTCGAGACGACTGAGAGTACTGCTGCTGAGAGTATTGTTGTTAAGAGTATGGCTGCTGACGTTGTGCTGGATTGTTAACTCCATTGCCGTGTGGTTTGTTAGTAACATAGTTTGTTGATGCAGGAGGAACAGCTGCTTGTAGTTTTGCTTTATGATTGCGTAGCTTTTCATGAAGCTCAGTAATCATTGGAGGGACTTCTCTGCCCTCAATCTGGTCAGCTACCATTCAATATTCTTCAAGTACTCCTTCTAGAATCTGTTCTACTTGATCTTTGTGATCAACTACTTTGTCAAGTAAGGCTAGATGGTCAAAGCGAGATACTAACCCGTGAATGTATTCGTCAATGGTATGTGAGCCTTTGTGCCATTGTTTTAGTTGATATTTGAGCTGTTTGATATGCCCCATACTCGGCATAGCATAGAGATATGATAGTTTCGTCCAGATCTCAGCCGTGGTGAGAGTTTGATTGAGGAGAGGTTGAATAGAGGCGGAGATGGCACCAAGTAGTCAGTTGTAGATATGATTGTCTTAGCATTTCCAGATAGTGTAAGTTGGATTCAGAGTATCAAATCGGGTATAGTAAGAGTGCGTGGTGGTGGTAGAGTAGAATTTATGAGGAAGTGGGTGAGTGCATACCTATCTAATAAGGCATAGACTTGGTGGTTCCATGTGATGTAATTAGAGGGAGTGAGCTTGCAGATATTTGTCATATTGACATTGAGGAGAGATGTGGTGGGGTTATTTAGAGGAATAATAGAATTAGAGAGAACAATTAGAGGAATATTGGAAGTCGACATGGAGAAATGATGAAGCTGAAAAAAATGTCGTGAAGAAATGGCACACAATATATAATTTAATCATTCGCTTTATTGTTGGCAAATTATGGTAGTACATATGTAGTAATCTGACATAATTATGAGATGATTATTGGAGTGTATGTCAAAGATACCCTAATATCTTCTTTAATCTCTTGATGTACCTTTTTTCTTCTATTTTTGTGTGCTTAATCTCGTACTTCTACTCTTGAATCTCTTATCTATTCGACGTGGAAGGATAATACAACTGCAAATCTTTCTCTAATAGACCAACTTAAACTGTGCCGTCGTAACATATCTAATTGGAAAAGGAACAACAAAATCAATTTCGCAATACGCATCAGAGAACTAAGTGAAGAATTGGATCGAGTCATGAGTTCTACGACACCAGATCATAATACGATCAACTTAATAAAACATGCCTTGATGCAGCATATACAGATGAAGAATTATTTTGGAAGATGAAGAGTAGAGACATGTGGCTATCCCATGGAGATCATAATTCCAAATTTTATCATGCAATCACTAAAAACAGAGTTGCTAGGAATAGAATTACAAGCATCCATAGCCCTACACATAATGTTGTCTACGGTAACACGATGGTTAGTGAAGAAGCTATATGATACTTTATAGACCTTTTTACAAGTTCTATGACAGGAGATTTGGATTGTTGTCTCCGATCTATACAGCCTGTGGTAACATCAGACATACATCGTGAACTTATCAAGCCAATCACTATGGAAGAGATCCGCCTAGCTTTGTTTAGTATTGGACATTCTCGAGCACCAGGACCAGATGGGTTCAATGTTGCTTTTTACCAACACCATTGGGACTTAGTTAAAACAATACTAACATAAGTACGTTTTTCACTACATGTGTTTGTCCAACTGATTGGAATCACACCAATATTTTCCTTATACCGAAGACTTCGAATCCAGACTCAATGCAAGATTTTCATCCAATTAGTTTGTGAAACGTTTCTTATAAGATCATTTCCAAAGTTTTAGTGAAGTGGCTACAAGGTATACTACCAATATTGTAAATGAAAACTAGGCAGCTTTTATACACGGTCGACATATTCAGGATAATGTTTTAGTGGCTCATGAACTATTTCACTCTCTACGGGTAAAACCACATTGTGCAAAGTCTTATATGGCAGTGAAAACCGATATTAGAAAAGCATATGACCGTATCGAATGGCCATTTTTGGAACAAGTCCTCATCAAAAAGGGTTTTGATGAGAAGTGGATTAAGTGGATAATGACTTGTTTGGACACAGTAAGTTTCTCGGGCCTAGTTAATGGTAGTCCCTATGGCTGTTTTTGACCTCAACATGGCCTCCCGCAAGGGGATCCTCTATCTCCATATCTATATATTTTGTGCTCTGATGTCTTAAGTTCGATGTTGAATAGAGCACATCAAGAAAGACGAATCAAGGCATTAAGAATAGTAGAAGAGCTCCAACTATAAATCATCTCTTCTTTGCTGATGATTCCTTATTCTTTCTAAAGGCGGACACATCTAATAGTTTACAATTACGCAGTCTTTTCTTTGACTATGAAGATGTGTCTAGTCAGATGATCAATATGCATAAATCTACAATAACTTTTGGATCAAAGGTTTATCATAATACCCGAGAGCGAATCCAACAGGAGCTAAATATCCACAATATCGGAGGTGGGGGTAAATACTTGGGTCTGCTAAAACAATTTGGACGAAGGAAATCAGAGATGTTCGCATATATCAAGGACAGAGTTAAAACAAAACTCACTGGATGGTAAAACAGATTTCTTTCTCCTGCAGGTAAAGAGGTACTTATCAAGTCTGTGGCGTATGCAATGTCAGTTTACTCCATGAACTGTTTTCGCCTACCTACAAATGTTTGTAAGTCACTGGACAAAATGATAAGGGATTTTTGGTGGGGTTCCAATCAATATCATCGGAAAACAACTTGGCTTTCATGGAAAAAGATGTCGACACCCAAGAAGTTAGGCGGGTTGGGTTTTCGAAATTTTTAACTCTTCAATCAATCATTACTACCTAATAAGGTCTGGAGGCTATTACAAAGGCCTCAAATTTTACTAGCAAGGTTGTTAATGGCTACGTACTATGCATAATCAACACTTTTAGATGCAAAGACAAGACCACAATCATCGTATGGATGGCAATCATTGTCTTATGGCCGAGAGCTATTAATGAATGTACTCCAAGTACGGATTGGTAATAGTCAAAATACAAGGATGGGTCTAGATTCTTGGCTACATGTTGTTCCACCACGGCCGCCACGTTGATTACCTCCAGTGAATCCATCGATTCCAGTTAGCTATCTCATTAACCATGAAACACAAAGTTGGAATATAAATCGAATTGAATAATATGTAAGTTCACAGGACCGCCATCTCATCTTTAAAACATATTTACCGCAGCACAACACGCAAGATAACTATATTTGGGGTTATACTTAAGATGGAAGCTACACGGTCAAATCTGGATATCGATTAGCTTCGAATGACACTGTGGAGACTCAAGCAATTAACTTACCACTTCGACACCATAGTGAAACAGCAATAAGAATCTGGAACTTGCCAGTTGCACCAAAATTGCAGCATTTTATTTGGAAATCATGTTCAAATGTGTTACCAGTTGGAGAAACATTACAATGTCCTAATATAACACAGAATCAAGGATGTGTGCGCTGTGGCCATCAAAGTAAATCAGTGGACCATGTATTGTTTACTTGTATCTATGCTAAGGCCTGTTGGAGAATGTCAGGTTTACCAATGGTTCACACTCAAAATCAAAATCTATCAATCATTGAGAAACTGGATCACTTTATAAAACTATCGAGAAATACAGCTCTACCGGACCATTTTCGCTACCTTCCTTTTTGGATCATATGGAGACTATGGAAATCAAGAAACACTTTATTGTTTCAACGAAGACAATTTTCGGTTACAGATACAGTGCAACGAGCTAAAGAGGATGTGAGTGAATGGTTGGACTCAAAAAAATTAGAGAAGGATACATGTTACTCAACTACTCCACGACATCAACAACAATATTTGCAGACCGAGCAACATTGGCAACGACCAAATGATTTGGAATTTAAATGTAATGTGGATGTTTCTCACCATAATGATGCAGGTCTTTCAGGAATTGGATGGCTTTTAAGAGATTCACATGGACAATTTATTCTTGGTGGCATGGGTAAATTTGAAGGACGACTCACTGTTGAAGAAGCTGAAATCTCTGGCTTAATATGGGCAATTCAAGTAATTTGGTCAATGGGCTATCGTTCGGTAGTATTTGATGGTGATAATCTTAATGTCTTTCAATTACTACAATTACAAACTACATCGCTATGATTACAACATTATGTAGATACAATAATTGCTTGGAAGCCTTACTTTGAACATATTCGATTTAGATATACTCCAAGGTCTAATAATAAGTGTGCAGATGTATTAGCTAGGAAAGTCCTTTGTAATCACACTTCTGAATGGAGTTTGTTCCAGGTGTATCCTCAATTCCTTGAACAATTTGTAACAAATGATTTACAGTAATAAAATAACAAGTTTGACGGAAAAAAAAAATCTCGTACTTCTACTCCTTAAACTGTCAGACTTCTACTTTGAAAAAAACACAAATTATTCGATATTTGAATATGTGTATTAACTGAAAAGGTGTTAGTCTATTCAACAATATATATATATATATATACAATATAATAATGATCTATGTATACACAAAATTATCACTCGCTTAATTTTGTTTCAGTTTGATAAACTATTAATAACGGGTAAATATTTCTGGGCAAATTTATATGTCAATATTGATAATGTTTTTTTCTCATAATTCGATTACTGATATCCTTACGTGATATTGTTTAGAGTTTGAAAGGTTTTGATCAATACTATTTTTTTATTAACGATTAGATCAAAAATGTCTGATTTATAATCCACACTTTATATTTTATTATGTGAGGTTACGTGTCTATCGGGTGATTATATATCATATCACTACTATTTCTTTTTATAATGTTAATATCGATAAAATCAAATATATAGCTCAAATTCTTAACTTTGCGATGTGAGTTATATGTCTATACGGAAGTTGTGACAAATTACACGAGTTTGGATCGATGCTATTATTAACAAGCAAAGAAAATAACATAAATATCCTGTCCGTTTTACATTTTAAAAAAAATTCATACTTTATTTAATGCCTGACGGTGTCTCATCATTCTAATGAAACGGTTCATCATTTGAATGAAACGGTTTCATTATTTTAATGAAAAAGTTTAAAATAAAAAGAAGAAAAGCTATTTGGGCTTGGTGAGGCCCATCGTAGCTTTATAACGCTCCCGACCGTGACAATGAGAGCAAAATGATATCCAGCCAGAAGAATATTTACTTTTAGCTCATTGGTTCAAAAAAACTTAAAAGTTGATTTACAAATAAGTTTGCCTTTCCATTTTTCCATTTTATGTTTATAGAAAACGATGGATCACGACAAACACGTTAATTGTAACACTTTAGCAGAAAATATTTAATAATAAAATTTTACAAAAAGAAAAAAATGGGTTTAATTACACAAATGTGATCGGTTAAGGTTGTCTTATTGTGGAGAATGTGGCAGATCAACAGTTACAATAATGTCTGTGAGTGACACAATAGCTTCAACGCGTATGGAGATTCTTAAGGGAGTTATGTTTTTTCTCGTGTTTAGTTTTGAAGAGAGAAGCCAATGTGTCACTTATAAATTGTCTTCAACATATAATGAATTTGGATTTATAGAAACCGACATCATCAATTTTAACGTAACCGTTCTCTCTTTAGTAACTTATACAATTCATCTTCGAGTCTATCGATTTGGTCTCTTCTCATAGGTTCTGCTCTTTGTGTGCCAATTGCCAATAAAACCCTAGAACATGCGATTTTCTTTTTATATTGTAACTGATCATCTACTTTTTGATCAGGATCTTTCTATTGACTTTTTTGTGATGCTTAGCGTAATTAAAAAGGTGATCATTTGTAAATGTCTAAAAATGAATATGTGTGGAAAGGACTGTTTAAAACGGTCATAAATAAATTTAAACGATCATCCAAAATGTTGTATTATTTTTGTCAACAATAATTATGATAAGGCATGAACCATAGCTTAAATGGCTTAATTGGAGTTAAATGGAATCCCAACTCATCACTACCTCATGTTAAATTAGATCAGGAATAAATTAACTAAATTTTTTTTAACAAATATGTTGTATTTAAATATTTATTTTAACTGCCGAGTTGCTTTCAGTCTGGTTATTAGGATGATCTAGCTAATGATTTGGCACCAGAGTTCAATTCCTACCTGATGCATTATAGTAACATAAAAAAGAATTTTAGTGATGAACTTTAGGTTATGGATCGGGTCTTGTCGATTCAATGTTGACGAAAAAAAATTGTTTTAACCACTAGTTTCAAATAAAATATTGATTAGTAACAAAATATAGTTTGCAAACAGGCGGACGCTAGCAAGTGGCTTTTATCTTAGTGGCAGGTGGTAAGTCCACTAAAAGCAGATGAACTTGCATGTCCCAGGATCAAATCCCAATCACTTGCATTATGCAGGAGGTTGCCTAATGAACCGACTAGTTTTACCTTGACAAAAGAAAAAAAAAAAAAAACCAGGCGGACGCCAGCAATCCAACCCTATGTTATCGTGCGTCAATCACTCAATAAAAGGTTCTACAATTATGACATTAATAGTGTTATTAAAAATAAATAAAAACATAGTGTTAAGTGATTGTGAGAGCGTTATTGTCTCAGAGACATATCTTGACCTAATATTTAGTAGACTTCTAGAAACTAAATGCTACTCTAACGAAAAATATATAGTATTTAATTAATAATAAACCACAAGATTACAAAAGAAAAATCTAAAAATAGATCATTGTATGCATGTTGAGACACCAGAAAGATGAACCTTATCCAATCTTCACACTGCACACTCCATTTCTCAAAAGACGCCCTAGCTAATTTGTCTACATTTTACCCAACAAAATTATAATCAAATTGATTTTGATTAAAGAATTCAAGATAAAATGCAATTGGATGATGTGTATATGTAACAACAGTCTAAGGCACTTTGAGTTTATTAATGTCTTGTCTGCTTCGTTTACTAAGTTATATTACTACTATCACTAGTCTAGTTGTAAGTTACAAGTCTTTTTCGATCCACTAAACATGATGCTTTATGAACTATACAAAGGTAGTGTGTTATGTCGGATTCTACAAATGCATTATAACGACACTTTTATAAGAAGTGACATTATTGAGACATCTTTTAAAACCCAAATGTAGCAAATCGTCCAGAATCTTTCTTTCCTATTGACATCAAATCAATTAGTTGGCTTTCTTTATATAGTGTTACTTTGCTGTTGACCCAATGATCTGATGCAAATTTTGATTGGACACAAATGTGTCATATAGTGACACTAACTTTTAAACTTGTGTGTTTCTTTGTCTAATGAATTATACGAAAGAAATTCATGGCTGTACTACGTTTCATCATGCATCACCACTTGTTGTACTTTGCAGTATGTACACAATGTGGTTAGAACTGAGAAACTGCAATTTTAGGGTTGCATTTTTGCAATATTCGGTGAGGTAGGGAGTCAAATAAGTAAAGGATTATATAACCCATTGTTGGCCCAGTTTATACGGGCCTAACGACTAGAGAGCGAAAACAATTGATCATGTACTACATTTTATTTAATTTTCTTACCATTCACATGAAACTGATACATTATCCAAAATAAAATCTTATCATAGATAATGTTGATGCATAATTAAGTAGTATAAATATTTATGATAGCCCTATATGTTTAAACTCAAGACTTTTAAGATGTTATAAAAGGATCATCCACTATTTATGTCATAATTTTTTTGTTTGTTGTGTTAAAGAGACATATTATAATTATAAAATATGTCACAAATCTTAGTTTACCTTCTTTCTTATTTGGTGCATCTTTTTAAAGATCTCCATATCACTACCTCATTTAGCAAGTACTGAGAATTGCTGAATTGGTATTACTAGTTTTTTTTTTTTTTTTTAACGTAAATGCTAATAAATTATCTCATATAGATTTCATTATAATACCAAAAAATATGGACCGAAATTACGTATCATAAATTGATATGTATCATAAACTCAATTTATTGTACATAGATTCTACAGTAATATTAAAAAAAGTTTAAAAGTAAGAAGATAGATTTTCATAAAAGATACAACAATTATGTAGGTATCTAAAACAAATAATGTTGAATCTTCTAGATGCCTCAAATGATATAATACTTATTTAAAATATCGTATTTTAAATTCTGCTGTAGGCAGTAAATTTTGAAAAATTTAATTTTAATCTTATTTTAAAGTATTTAAATAATTTATAATAAAATATAGGGCATAAATCAAACTATGAACTTTGATAGTATTTTTGAGTAAATCTAGGATATGAATCTATTAATAAATATTTAAAAATCCAGGAGAAATTCATAATCCTATAAATCATCTAAAAGTATTTTTAGATTTTTTTTCTTTCCACTTAAAATCAAGAATCTTGTAGAAGTAAAAGAATTGGATAGCTTATGTTGACTTTATCTTTTTTTAGTCTCAATTGTCAACACAGTCATTGTTTTTTTTTGCTTTAATCTCATAATTACAAATCCTTGATTTTTTACTGTACAAAAGTACTTATGTCTAATTTAATGGGAAAAAACATTAATTAGCAAATCTAGTGTCGTGCATGCAGCTTATAGCTTTTGTTAGATACGTCACGTGTAAATGTAATATTCAGATTCTCTTATAGAAGTTTCTTCAGGGACTTCTTTTTAAAACAATCTTTCACACTTAACAACGGACGACACGCCATTTTGAGAAAAACATACGTTAAACAAAAAAAGAAACTGACGATATTTTGACTTTTGAATACAAAAACAAAAGAAACACACATCACTCATAATAAAATTAAGAATTACTAATACAAATAAATAAACTTATATTTCGAAAAGAAATATTGAGAAATAATAAAAGAAGAGATCTTGAGAACTACTGATAGCAGTAACTATTTTTATACAAGTACAGAGAAAGATGAATAAGAAAATTTTAAGTTATATATGATTCTTTGAAATATAATAGTTTAGAACATATTTTTATCTTAACATAAAAAGGCTATTGGCACAATATTTCAATATTGAAGATTAATGTATAGTTATAATATATTATTTATGTTTCGGTTAGTTGAAATTTTTACTTTTATTGATTGATGACTATAAACCCCATTTTCAGACAAAATAATTTTTATTTAATACGTTAAAAAGGATATTCGCACTTTTTTGTTTGACATATAGGAAAATGATTAAATGTAACCTATACATTATCCAATTTTGTTTTTATTATAGTTTAGTTTGTTAAAATTAATGATATATTTTTCGTTAAAACCATTATACGAAATATTAAAAGTTTAATATCATTTTTATAAAATTAATCGTGCATCTGAATTATATATCCACGAATAATATATAAAAAATTAACATCACATGATCACATTAAATTACTTTTTGACAATTACAACATCTATATTAATCTAGTAAGTAGTCAATGGTATGACAAACATAATTTTTATATATGACGACAAATTTTTGGGCAATTGAACAAAATGGATAAAAGTATATATCCATGAATATATAAAAAACGAATATCTATGTTCGTATCAAATATTCAATAGTACAACACGTGTAAGTTTTACATTTGGTGAATTAATAGGCAATTGAACAAAATGTATAGAAGTAAATATTTACAAATATATAGGCAAAAGAACATCACATGATTGCATCAAATTAGTTTTTAACAATTATAACGTCTGAATGTTAGTTAGGATATTATAAGTAGCAACGGTATGACACACGTAATGTTTATATTTTAAGATATATTTTTGGGTAATTAAACAAAATGGATAAGAGTATATATTCATAAATATATAGAAAAAGAACATCACATGATCGTATCAAATAGTCACGGTATGACATGCGTAAATTTTATAATTGACAATAAATTTATGGGTAGTTGAACAAAATGGATAAAAGCAAATACTCGCGTTGTTAAAAAAAGAAGAAGCAAATACTCACAAATATATATGTAAAAAAATACATCACATGATTGCATCAAATTGTTTTTTTAACAATTATAACATCTGAAGGTTAGTTATGATATTATAAGTAGTTAACGATATGACACACATAATTTTTATATAACAATAAATTTTAGGGTAATTGAAAATATGGATAAAAGTATAAATCCATGAACATATAGGAAAATAACATCACATGATCGTATCAAATAGTCAACTATATGACATGCGCAAGTTTTACATTTGGTGATAAATTTATGGGCAATTGAAAAAAATGGGTAAAAGTAATATCCACAAATATATAGAAAAAGAACATCACATGATTGCATCAAATTACCTTTTAACAATGATAACATCTGAGTGTTAGTTATGATATTATAAGTAGGTAACGGTCTGACAAGCGTAATATTTATATTTAATGATAAAATTTAGGGTAATTGAACAAAATGGATAAAATTATAGAATATATAGAAAAAGGAACATCACATGATTGTATCAAATTTTTAATGGTATAACTCGCCTAAGTTTTACATTTGACAATAAATTTATGGGTAATTGAACACAATGGATAGAAGTAAATATCAACAAATATATAGACAAAAGAACATTACATGATTGCATCAAATTAATTTTTAACAATTATAAAATCTGAATTTTAGGATATTATAAGTAGTTAACAGTATAACACACGTAATGTTTATATTTCACGATAAATTTTGAGTAATTGAACAAATAATTAATACATACAATTAATAAAGATATTATCTTTAGATACAAATAATTAATACCTACAAATAATTAATACCTAAAATTAATAAAGATATTATTTTTGGATAATTAAAAAAAATAAATAAAGATATGTACCTACAATTATTTTTAGAAAAAAATCACATGATCGCATTATGAAATATAAATTTTTTTTTTTGTGAATTTAGTAATAAAAATATATCATATAATGGCATTAAATTATAAATATGCACATTTTATATAACATACACTTATGGTTAAATGTCTAATTCTTCCAAAAATCACAAAGATCAATATGTGAGATTGAAAATGATAAAATCCTTACACACAAAAGTTTTTATTGATACTTAATATTTTATCATAACAACACATACTTTGTCAAAATATAAAGATATTGTTACGAAACAACGTCTAAACTTTTTCTATAATTATCTTTTTAATAGGCAATTTTCACTAGATCAGTTTTTATTTTATTTTGTGTAGAATCTTTAAATAATAATGACATAGTTTTTTTTGGATTTTTGCATACAAGATATATATTTACCCTTTATAGCAAAATTATCCAACAAAGATGTAAAATATTTATATGAAAATCAAACCTTAAAGAAGAAACAAAGGAAAATCGGGAGGAGCAAAATGGAATCATAGGTTTTATAAAAATAAAAAACAAAAAAGTGAGAGTGAAATCTAACCAAATTTTTTTTTGAATATAACATTAATTTTCACTTAATTTAATCTAGATTTTTGCATTAATTAGCACACGGTATATTTCCAAGCACTGGCAATTTTTTGTTGTATCTCTTTTTTTTTCTAATTTTCTCAAAAATTTTCTTAGTTTTCAAGATATCATATATATAGTAAATAAAAAGTTTTCATTTTTCTTATATAGTTCATATTTCTTTCTACAAATAATACTTACATATATATACACCAGTACAACATTGCCAAATGTTATAAATGCGTGTCTACTTTAATATGTCTATATATTGTGGTTTCTTCAACCTAATTCGTTCACAAAGGCTTCAAAAATTCATCAGAAAAGAAAAAAAAATTATAACAAGATTTGTAAAATGGCTTTTGCTCAATCTGTTCACAACCAAAGCTCTGTGTTGAAAATCAATCTCATGGTTGTAGATGATGATCCTGTTTTCCTTGAAATTATGTCACGCATGCTTGAAAAATCCAAATACAGAGGTACGTGAAAAATCTTACAATGATAAGTAACATGTTATTGGCTTCTTGTTTGTAATTTCATTGAGATTTTTTTATAGCATGAACTGCAATTTGTTTGAAGAAAAACAAAAATCATTAAAAAAATAAATAATCTATTAATTTGAGTCCATTGATAAGTTAGAAGATGGTCTAATAGATACTTTGTCGATATTTAACCACAAGTCATCTGGATTATTAATCTTACTTTACTTACATGCATCACCTCTAAAATTTTAGTTCAACAGTTCTTATTTCGATGAAACTAAAATCATTTTTTGTAGATTAATCACACTATGTAAAAATGTTAAAAGAATATTGAACAATATTTTATTAGAAAATAGCATAATACTGTCAAATGAAAATAAAAAGAAATTATATGTATATCTTTAGTTTAAACTAATTAATATTCTCTAAAAATCAACTTTCAGTCACAAGATTTCCTAAAAATTTCACTGAAAATTATGTATTTTTTGTTAAAGCTAAAATTATGCGATTTTAAAGAGTTTATTTGGGGGAAGATATGATTTTTTAAAAAAATCTGTGAGATAAATAATTGGAAAACCTATGTTTTGTGAACAGACCCTCTAAATTGCCCAGTTTTGTTTTTTTTTGGTTTTTTAAAGGTTAAATCAAATAATTATTAATTCCTTCTACTTGCAAGTGCATGTTTTTCATATATATCATAAAGTATTAGTGTATGAATTTGATATTGGTTAAATGGTTATAGATCCATATGTTATGGAGGTCACAGTTATAGCTGCAAAAGACTCTCAAGAAGCATTGTCTACACTCAAAGTTCAACGAAACAACATTGATCTCATCATCACAGATTATTACATGCCTGGTATGAACGGTCTACAGCTCAAAAAAAGAATCACCGAAGAGTTTGGACATTTCCCTGTCATTGGTAATAAATTTAGATAAATTAAATTGCAAATTTTTTGGTTATAATCTTAAGATATATTTACCATTTTTTGGGAATTTTTATATATTCTTAACATCAAATAATTCTATTGTTTTTTGGTTATAATCTTTGTAATATCTAACAAATTTTTTCCTTAAGTTTCTTTTCTTTTTTGGTTTTAGAGTTAAATTCCTTGAATTTCTTTTAATATTATAGTTATAATCTTATAAGATCTATATACCGTTATTGGTAATTTTTATATTTCCTTACAACTTAAATCAAATTATTTTATTCTTTTTTGGTTATAATCTTTGTATATATCTACAAATAATGTTCCTTAAATATCTTTTTTTTATTCTGATTGTTATATTAAATTCCTTAAATTTTTTCAAATATTTTAGTTATATCAGCCGATGCCAACATTGAACAAGAGAGTTTAACTTCTGGAGCTTTGTGTTTCCTTCCGAAACCCATCAAACCATGTGACTTACGTAAGATTTATGAATCTGCTTTAATCTGCAAGAGAAATGGTAAGTCAACTTTATTGACCGGGAACAACCAAAACGACAATGTCCCTCAAAACACTCAGTTACCTAAAGTCATGAAGACCAAGAAAAAGATTGGAAGTTGTGTTAGAACTGATGGTTCGAGAAAGAATCATAAGAGAGTCAACGTTGATGTTGATGATGATGATGATGCGTCTCCATCAGAGCCGAAGAAGAGGAAGATAACTTGGACGGATAATCTTCATGACCTATTCTTACGAGCTATACGACATATTGGTCTTGATAGTAAGTTTCTGATTCTTCAACACACAATAAATTTGTTTCCTTACACAACCTTAACTATATGTTTTATGTTGTTTTGCTCACCTTCTAAAGAGGCTGTACCAAAAAAGATCTTAGAGTATATGAACATACCATACTTGACAAGAGAGAACGTAGCCAGCCATTTACAGGTTTGATATCTCTTTATTTTTAGTTTTATTTTATAATTCGGATTATCGGGTTTAATAGAAATACCATGAGCACCATGAGCTCTTGACCAACTAGGGATTTTTCTCTTTAGCCGGTTCAATGGGTCAACAGATCAATGGCCTTGAGATACGAGTAATCTCGGGGCCATGTGAATGCACATTGATACCGCATGTGAATGTGAATCTATTTCCAGGGACTATCGAACCTAAGATGTCACATTACTACTTTCCAAAATTCCAATACTACAGCTAGCCAGGCTAGCGTGGGGTTGATATCTCTTCATCAAAATCGTTTGTTATGTTCATGCAGAAGTATCGAATGTTCCTAAGGAAAGTCTCTGCTCAAGGTTTGCAATGTACAAGCATGGAGTCGATATTTTCGCATGCTCACATGAGGGAACCGTACTTAAACTATTACACACCTTCGACTTCTTGGTATGACTCAAGTCTTAACAATAGGACATTCTATACCAAACCCGGACACGGCTTTGGACAGTCTAGACTCTTAAGCATCACTCGTGAGCCTGTCCGGTTTAACCAGATGGCTAGTTGTAGCTTCATGAACCTGTCAACCACCTATGAACCAAACCTTATGGGATCAAACGTGACGCTTCCTATCAACAGCAACCTCAGTTTCTCAAACCAACCATCTCAGAACGAAGGAAGCACAAGTTTGTTTCAACCATCCGTGATGGAGACTAACACCGACCAAACATATCAAGTTCTTGGGAATGGACAACATGAACCATCGGCAATTAACTGTAATGATCCCAACTCTAGGGTGATGGGTACCTTTGAAAGTTTCACTCCATATCAAGCAGGACCTAGTCACTTCTCCTATGGGATGCGATCTTTCTCAAACAATGAGAACGCTGCATATAACCCTCAGCCACAATCCAATGCAACTATACAGCCATATAACCCTGAACCACACACCACTGCAAACCTCGAGCCACACACCAACTCAACTATACAGCCATATAACCTTGAGCCACACACCAGTGCAACCATGCAGCCACATAACCCTGAGCCACACACCAACTCAACTATACAGCCATATAACCTTGAGCCACACACCAGTGCAACTATGCAGCCATATAACCCTGAGCCACACACCAGTACTATGCAGCCATATAACCCTGAGCCACACACCAGTGCGGCTATGCAGGCATATAACCCTGAGCCACACACCAGTACTATGCAGCCACATAACCTTGAGCCATACACCAGTAATATGCAGCCATATAACCCTGAGCCACTCACCAATGCAGCTATGCAGCCATATAACCCTAAGCCACACACCAGTACTATGCAGCCATATAACCCTGAGCCACTCACCAATGCAGTTATGCAGCCATATAACCCTAAGCCACTCACCAATGCAGCTATGCAGCAATATAACCCTGAACCACTCACCAATGCAGCTATGCAGCCATATAACCCTAAGCCACTCACCAATGCAGCTATGCAGCAATATAACCCTGAACCACTCACCAATGCAGCTATGCAGCCATTTAACCCTAAGCCACTCACCAATGCAGCTATGCAGCAATATAACCCTGAACCACTCACCAATGCAGCTATGCAGCCATTTAACCCTGCGCCACACACCAATGAAACTATACAGCCATATAACTCTGTGCCACACACCAATGCAACTATACAGCCAAATCTTGAACTTCCTCAACTGGAGAATGTCAACATCTACGGTGAGCTCGGCATGATTAATGAGGTTTCTTGTAACATAAGTAACTTTCATTTTGACAACCAGGTACATATATATCTTCATTACGTCACATTTACTTTATAATTCACATATAAGAAGATGTTTATATACATAAAGTACATGTTGTGAACTAGGTGCAAGCTAATTTGTGTGAGCAGCAGCAACAAGTAGAAGAGGTTAACACCAACTTTGAGCTCCCAGCAAATTTTGCAGGGGCTAACACTAACTTTGAGCTCCCAGCTAATATTTGTGAGGAACGACAAGGAGAAGGAGCTAACGCCAACTTTGAGCCCCCTGCAAATATTGCAACTGAACTGAATGAGATTCTTTCTCTTGATGACAATGCTTTCTGGACCTTTTTACACACAAACCAGGTAGTACATATTCCCAAGAGATCATAGCAATTACGAGATCTAATTTAAAATTGAACCAACCTCTTACCAAAGATTAGATATAATCATAATTAAAGATGAAGTAAATCCTTCCAATAATGTGTCTTCTTGTTGTATGTATGACATTGTTGTGAAGGCTCATTCTAATGGAGAAACATTGAACGCTCTCACTACTTTAGAGATGAATCCTCCAGTTTCAAGCATGAACCCTAACCAGAATGAGGTACCTCTAATTTATATCATTCTAAGTTTTCTTTCCATTTAATTAACAATATGATAGTACTTAATATATATAAGCGAGAAGATTGTGTGAATCTGTTCTGAAACTTGGATTTTTTTTTTTTTTTTTTGACTGGGCGGAATCAGACTCTTTTTCTTNTTGTGACTGGACGGAATCAGACTCTTTCTCTTGAAGACAATATTGACTGGACCTTTGTGAACACAAACCAGGTATTTACATAAAGACAATTACGAGATCGACTTTAAATCTGAACAAACGATGAAGTGAACTTACTGTCTTATATATCAACTTGTTGTGAAGGGTCCATCAAACGCTCTCACCACTCCAGAGATGAATTTTCCAGTTTCAAACATGAACCCTAATCAGAATCAGGTACCTTTAATTTATATCATTCTAGTTTTTCTTCCACTTTACTATATAAACCTTAATATAAACGAAAAGATTGTGTGAATCTGTTATGAAACTTGGACTTTTTTTTGTTGTTAGGGACAAGATGTTCCTAATTTTATCGATAGCTCGTCTTTGAACTCGCTGGTAATGGTTAACTAAAGTTAAAAATATAACTATTTGTACATGGTTTTATTAAAAGTGAGTCTAAAGATATACTTTTTTGTTAAATTTTTTATATAGGAATCGGTTGATGACTTCCTGAACTCTTTGTTCAACGATAACATGAATTGAGAAGGGTTCTTCCATATGCACTTGAAGGCGAGCTGAAGAGAGAAAATCGGCTATAACTAGGAGCTTACTAAGGAAATAAAAAAAAAAGAAAGAAGAAAAAGATATACAACCAAGAAAAGAAAAACAAAAACATATATTATATAGCAGTATGGTTAGATTATGTAGTATATTTATAAGTCTCTGGATAATATTATGTCTTCTTATGATGTTTCTGCAGGTCAATAAAATTAGGTGATTAACAAAGAATAAAGTATTTAATGATTTTATTTTAATTGTAGCTTTTAGTTTTTGTAAAAGAAAATATTATCTCTTAATTTCAATTATAAATATTTCGACTCTTCAAATTACATGAAATTTTCTTCGAAAATATATTTATTGCATATTGTATATACAATATCATTTATACTCGTTTCTTGTTGTCTTTTTTGCAACAGCTAGTACTGTCGCAGACCCTATGTTTGATCTTATGAATTGTTGATTCGGTTGGTTAGTTTAATGTGTAAACAATCACTTTATTATCCTCGGTTTTGGCTTGAACTGGTACTTGCATGAAAGGATCCGAACAGGTAATAAAGTGATGAATAGAACTTCTCGAAATATCAAATGTCATCATTTACAGTTACCAAAGAAAAATATTTTTTCTTTATTATCATTCTTTCAATAAGCAAACAGATTATTTAACATCATAAACAAGCATCGAAGAGAGCTGGACTGGTAGTGTTTTCTTTACAAATTTTTTAGATACAAAGGTCGAACCCGTCTTTCTAGTGGAATAATGGCAAAGTGGGATAATGGCAAGACACTTTTAACCGGAGAATTCACACCAGGGAGGACCGGTTCAAGGCTCGGGATATCTCCAGTTACTGTCGGTTTTAACGGTTTACCGTTCAAGATCATTCTCTTGCTGCGCAACTCACCATTTTCTGATGATACTCTTCTTTGTTCAAATATTCATTCGAAGCTTTGCTTCCAATCCAAGAAAATGGTTTTTTCAAAGTATCCAACAATGAGTTCTTCTTAGATCCCACAATCAAAACTAAGTTTCCGATAGTTTGAAAATTGGAATTATATTCCTTACCAAGATTTAAGCTTTGCTAGCTTATTATTATCATTCGAAAAACTCAGTCCCAAGTGAAGTAAAAAACAAAATACCATGACAGATTGTACTTATATAGAACTAAGCTCAACACAAATATCAGACAAAGAGACAAACCATCATGATAATAGAAAGAAACTGTAGCAACTTTGAACTTGAAGATGATATTATTACTTTTCTTTCTCTAACGAGAAGAAGGTGGTTTAGGATTGCAAGAGTGTACAATTATATCTCCGGTGACATGGTGCTGAACCATTGCTCGGTAAGACAAAGGCTTAGTCTGATTAGCATCAGAAAGATCGTTGACTAGGAATGAGATATAGTAAGTGATTCCAGCCGATGGATGATAGTTTGCCCTTAAAATGTCACTCAACTCCAAACATTTTTCCTATCATCAAAAGAATCAAAGTATTATAGATACATCGATTGAAAAAATAAATTAAGAAACACAAAAGTAATTTTTTGTTTACTTGATCTGCACTGTATTGTATTTGGAGAGAGCCTCCTTGGCCAAGATGACCATTAACTCTCTGTTGGTTTGAGACTGATCAACCAGTGACCAACGGTCAAGATCTAATTGTTTCCAGCCGAAAGTGAATCTAAGTTTCGAGAAATCCATTTCAAAACCCTGCAATTCTCTATCGATGAAATCAATTTTTCTTCAGTCAAAGTTACTCTGATAATTGAATATATAATTAAAAGTAGAGAAAATTCCCAAACATGACTCTTCTCATACTCTTCGTTGAAGCTGTCCAATGCCGCTTCGTATTCATCGGAATCACAGACATCGCTGTCGTAGTCTTCATAGCAAGTTGTCTCCTCCACTTTCTGAGGCTTCGGGGAAGCAACATCAGATCTTTCCTTAGTTATCTGCGATGGCATCGTTGTTGTTGGTACCAGGTCCAAATCCACTTTAAGCCCAAGCAAGACAAAGGCTTGAGAATGAGCTGATGGGCCGGAAAACAATTTCTGACCCAATCAATTTAAATCCGAGTAAACAGACTCCGATAAGGGAGAAGCGATGACTGGTTCAAAGGAGAAGAATTCGGGAGACGTTGAACAAACTTCCGAACAGAGAGCATAAGAGAGTATTTAAGAGGAGAAGAGCAGAGAGAAAGGGGGTTGAAAAAGAGGGGCAAGAGAAGGAAAACAGAAAATAGACTCAACCTAATCTTTCTTTTCTTTGTATTATCGATTCTTAGGCTCGAATTCTGTAATTTATAGCTTGTCGATTATATCTTAATAAAATATGATCCATTCTAATCATTAGCGAGCATTCATTTGATTCAAGTTCTTCGGCTCCTAACATTGAATTTAAGGGTGTTGGTTTTTCGGCATCAACATTTTGGCGCCCACCGTGGGGCCGAGATACGTTTGAACCAAAGCTGAGCAAGTGATCGAAAATGGAATCGTCCAGAAACCGAGGTGTCGACCCTCCTCCCCAGGATCGATAGGATGACGTAACTTCTACGTCTAACGTATTGCCGAGGGCCGCAACGCCTAGTACAGCATCAGTCCGCAGACAAGTACTAAATGAGCTGAGACAAATAATGGCCTACTTTGTCGAGCAGAACAATCAACGTACAGCCCAAATATTGGCAAGGCTCGATTCGCAAGAGCAAAGGTTTAACGAGTTGCAGCCGCAGTTGCCGCCCATTCCTCCCCAGAACCTCGGAAATCAGGGATCTATAGCAATTAATGTAAATCAACAGCAAAACGAAGTCATTGAGTAGGAAGGAAATAACGAACGAAACCGGGACAGTGAAATACTTCCCGTACCAATAAGTCACGGAGCAAGAAACGAGGAAATAAATAACTAAATTGCAAAGGAGATGGAGGAGATGCGAGCTCTACTCGTGTCTCAGAAAGTCGAGCACACACGAATGAAATCTCAAATCCACCGTGCCACCACAGCAGCAGCGGACATACAATGGATAATTGAATTAACGCTACAAACCCCGTTTACTGCTCGAATAACCATAACTCTAATAAAGGAGGTTGGTAAGATCAAGTTTCCGGTCTTCGAAGGAAACACCGACCCTGTGGCACATCTAAAATTTTTCGACTAGCAGCAATGAAGGCGCAATATAGTGACGAGGAAAGGGACATTGGACTGTGTCGCCTTTTTTCGAAAAACGTCCCCGGCTCCGCTTTAGAATGGTTCTCGTCGCTAAAGCCAAACTCGATTGATAATTTCAAACAATTGGTTGAGTGCTTCTTAAAATATTTCTCGATGTTCATCCAGAAGTGTACTTCTGCCGATAATTTATTCGCAACGGTACAAGAAAGGAATGAACCATTAAAGGATTACCTCATTAGGTTCAAGGAGGTGAAGGCCCTAAGTATGAACATCACTGACGAAGTAGCAATCTGTGCACTAAAAATGGGTTTGTGGCCAAGATCCAGTTTTCGACAAGAACTGTTCGTCCGACCCATTGAAAGTCTCGATGACGCTCTCCACCAAGTCACTAATTTCATAGAATGGGAGGAAACTAATAGGGTCGAGTCAGAAAAGAAAAACCGAAAGGAAAACAATCACGAGAACTCCCGAAATAATTAAAAACAATCTAGAGACGGTAGTGAAACTCAGAGCAAGCATTCTTATGCGGTTGTTAGCTCGTATAAAAAGGACAAGTGGGATTACGAACCCACCAAGTTCTGCGAATATCATCAGGCAAAAGGACATTCAATAGAGGATTGTGTAGTGGTCCAGTACTTGAAAAAGGAAAATAAATGGAAAGAAGGAATGCGGAAACAAAGATGGGACCAGAGCAGTTCGCAAGATCCATCAAAGAGAAAACGAGAAGATGAAAATTTGTCGTCTGGAACAAAAGAGGTTGAGGTCCAAGTCGCCAAGCAACCCTCAAAACAAATTGATTTCATAATGGGAGGATCCTGCCTCGTGTCAAATTCGATAAATTCAATAAAGTATCACCAGCACCGAGCAGAGACTAATGCTCTGCTGGGATCCAAACCAACCGTGCTGGACACTGCGATAACCTGTCACGAAAATGAGGCTACCCATCTAGACAAGCCGTATGACAACACAATTATAATCTCTTTAGATGTCGCCGGATACGAGCTGTCGAGAATTATTGTTTATACTGGCAGCTCGGTGGATTTTGCTGTTTTACAGTGCGTTTAAAAGGATGGGTTTTGAGGACTCAGAGATGTAAAATGATATAACTCCACTGACAAGCTTTGATGGAAACACTATCTTGTCTTTGGGAACCATAACCCTTCCTGTCATAGCTCACGAAATAAGAAAGCCTGTTAAATTTGTCGTCGTAGACAAGCCGGCTCCATTCAATGCGATTTTGGGAAGGCCTTGGCTCTATGCTATGAGGGCTGTAGCATCCACATATCACCAGTGCATTAAATTCCCGATGAATGACGAGATCAGGGTTATCCGGTCAAACCAGGCAGCTTCGAGAAGATACTACCGAACGGCTTTCAAGTGAAACCACACAGAAACGTTATAGCAATTAGAGAGGGACAGAGTCCGAGCCAAAGGGAAACCTTGGCTGTTAGAACTCGAAAGTATCCCAATTGATGAACAGTTCCCCGAATGGCAAGTGCGTGTAGGTGCCGAGCTAGATGTAGATATTAAAGCCGAGCTTATTCTTTTTCTTAAGGAAAACAAGTGCACCTTCGCATGGTCGCCTGATGATACGCCAGGAATAGACATCAGCATAACAACTCACGAACTTAAAGTTGACCCAGCTTTTAAACCGGTAAAACAAAAAAGAAAAAAACTCGGGCCCGAAAAGGCTCTTGCTGTACGCGATGAGGTTGAACGGTTGTTAAAGATAAGGTCAATAAAAGAGATTAAATACCCCGATTGGCTCGCTAATCAAGTTGTAGTAAGTAAGAAAACCAGCAAGTGGTGTATGTGCGTCGATTTTACGGATCTAAACCAAGCGTGTCCTAAGGACACCTACCCCCTGCCTCACATAGAGAGAATTGTCGAGGTTACGGCAGGTCATAAGTTAATGTCCTTTACGGACGCTTTTTCAGGTAATAATCAAATATTCATGCACCCTGACGACCAAGATAAGACTTCGTTCATAACAGACCAAGGAATATTTTGCTATCGTGTGATGCCTTTCTGACTCAGAAATGCTGGGGCAACATATCAAAGATTAGTAAACAAAATGTTCACAAAGCAAATTAGAAGGACGATGGAGGTCTACATTGACGATATGATGGTCAAAAGTTTAAATCCCGAGGACCACGTCGCACAACTCCGAGAATGCTTTAACGTACTCAATGAATATAAAATGAAGTTAAATCCGACCAAATGTTCTTTCGGGGTGGTGTCAGGGGAATTCTTAGGCTACCTCGTAACAAAAAGAGGAATAGAAGCGAACCCCAGATAAATCGAAGCTCTTATGAAAACAACGTCACCAAAACACCGAAGGATGTTCAGTGACTGACTGGGAGAATTGCAGCACTGAACAGGTTCATATCCAGATCAACGGACAAATGTCTCCATTTTTATAAGTTGTTAAAGGGAAAACAAAAGTTTGAGTTTGACGAGGAAAGCCAAGAAGTGCTTAACGAGCTGAAACGATACCTCACAAACCCTCCAATCCTCGCGAAATCGGTAGCGGGGGAAACATTGTATCTCTATGTAGTTGTTTTTGATTCAGCAGTCAGTGGTGATCTCGTCTGAGCAGAAAAAGCTGAGTAGAAGCTGATATACTACGTAAGCGCTATGCTTGTAGGAGCAGAAACACGCTACTTTATCGAAGAAAAACTCGCCCTAGTAGTCGTAACAGCTACAAGAAAATTAAGACCGTACTTCCAATAACATCGGATCGCAGTTATGACGACACAACTACTCCAAACAATATTGCACAACCCGAGCAAATATGGTAGACTGGTGAAATGCTCTATCGAATTAAGTGAATACGACATAGAATACAAAATCCGCACAAGCATAAAATCACATGTCTTGGCAAACTTCGTGGTAGAGCTAGCGAATGTTGAAAATGCTAACACCGAGCAGAGCGACGAGTGGTCATTGTATGTTGATGGCACATCATCGAAACAAGGAACTGGAGTAGGCATACGATTAGTAACCCCAACAGGTGAAATCTTAGAGCAGTCATTTCGTTTATGCTTCGATGCGTCAAATAATGTCGCTGAATACGAGTCTCTAATAGCAGACTCAGGCTAGCCATTGGTCTTGGCGTAAAACGAATAAAAGTTCACACCGACTCACAACTTATATCAAGTCAAATTAGTGGGGATTATGAAGCTAAAGACCAGAAAATGGCAGCATACATGAAGCTGTCAAAAGAGATCGATGGGTGCTTTGACGAGTTTTGTTTAATTAAAGTCCCTCACAGTGAAAATTCAGCAGTTGATGCGTTAGCAGGACTAACAGCGACGACAGCAGTAGAAATTAAAAGAGTAATTCCTCTTGACATATCTCGAAGCCTAGTATCGGAACAATGCCAATAATTTTGTTGCTCGACGCAACTGATTAGTCCAGCGAGCAGGAACAGGATTAGCGAGACCCAATCCGTCGATATATCAACACTGGTGAAACCCCAGATAATAAATGGCTAGCCTGAAAACTGAAGATTCAAAGTGCAAAGTACACTGTAATAGACGATCAGTTGTATAAAAGAAGTGTGTCAGGACCATACCTGCGTTGTGTCGGCAAAAACAAAAAAAGCACAAATTCTCTCTACAATGCACGAGGGATATTGTGGTAACCACGCAGGAGGCCGGGCATCGGCCATCCGAATCAAAAAGCAAGGGTACTTTTGGCCCACGATAGTGGCAGACTGCGATCAGCATGCTAAAAAGTGTCAAAAATGCCAAAGGCATGCGCCAATGATAAACCAACCCAGGAAACTCCTTAGCTCGATATTAATTCTTTTCCCGTTCATGAAATGGTCTATGGATGTTGTTGGACCCCTGGAACCATCTGGTTGTAGAAAGTTGTGATTCATGCTTATACTCACTAATTATTTTTCTAAATAGGTAGAGGCCAAGGCATATGCAAGTATAACCAGGCAGCATGTGTCCGACTTTTTATGGAAGTATATAGTGTGCCGACATGACCTCCCAAGTGAAATCATAACGGACAATGGAACCAATATGACTTCTAGGATAGTTAAGGAGTTCTGCGAGAAATGGAAGATCAAACTATCAACCTCAACTCCTCGTTACCCCCAGGGAATCGGACAATCTGAAGCAACCAATAAAACGATAATGGCAATACTAAAGAAACGCCTAGAGTCGAAAAAGTTGAGTTGGGCTGCCGAGCTGCAAAGTGTACTCTGGGCATACAGAACCTCGTCGAGGCGAGCAACTGGGGAAACACCTTTCTCACTCCTATATGGAGTAGAGACGGTAGTACCAGCCGAGACGCTGGTCCCAAGTCTCCAAAGAGCAAAGGCTCCCGAGCAATAAAAAGAAAACTGTGAAGTAATGGAAAGTGTCGTTTACACGATTGACGAGCAACGAGACCAGGCATATATGCGTATGCAAAACTACCAAAACTCGATTTCTAAATTCTACAATTCAAAAGTAAGACCCAAAAAATTCTTTCCAGGCGAGCTAATTCTAAGGAAGGTATTCGAGAACACTCGCGATTTGAATGCAGGGAAAGTTGGAGCAGGTCCCTATGAGGTGACAAAGGAAGTACGCCCCGGAGCATACAAAATCGTAAGTGTAGACACCAATAAAGCCGAGCCAAGGCCGTGGAATTTCATGAACTTGAAAAAGTTCTATGTTTAAAGCTAAGGCGATAAAAGTAAACGATCTAAACTACGTATGGCTTTATCCCAGTATGGGAACGTAGGCAGCTTACTCGCCAAGCGCAGCCAAAAGTAAAAAAAAAATGAAAGTTAGCAGAAACGTCAAAAGAGGAAACATAATAAATAGTTAAGATTTTTACAAATCCACCCAAAAATGAAAATAAGAGAGCAAAGTAGTCCGATGGAGAATCTTAAAGCCGTTTAAATGTCTAAACAAAACAAAGCAACTACAAAATCATCCTAGGGTTCACCATCGGGATCATAATCTAAAACCTCTTATACTCATCTTCTCCAAGCAAACTCTTTTCATCGTCGAGATCAAGAGTGTTGTCTTCAACCCGGGCTAGAAGGGAAAGATTCTACATAGCTTCACGTGCCTTCATCTTAGCACTCATAAACCTCACTTTTCGGTCCTATTTCTCCTTAAAAGCATAAAGCTTTTCCCCAACATCACGCCCCTCGCCTTCAGCAGCAGAAAGACGAGCAAGCACCTCATCTCGTGCGAATATCAAATCCCTTTTTTCCTGCTCATGAGCTGTAGTGGCCTCCTCAAGCAGGACTCACATATCCATGACCAACTCTTCGACGATTGCTCTTGTGCGCCCTTTGGTAGCCCCAATGTACTTATTCCTAGCGTTAATGTACTGAAAACGAACCAAAGGGTCGAAAACAGAAAAGCGAAATCATATTTAAACCTAGAGAAAATCCAAAACGAAAATAAGAAGGAAGTAAAACCAACTAACCCTAACACTTGCGTCCGCAAACTCCTCGTACTTCTTCTTAAAGATCATCACCAAAATAGGAGGGACGACTACGTCGAGCACCCGAATCTTCAAGAGAATATCTCAGGGATCTCTCCCAACATGAACCAGAGCAGGATTGTTGGGAAAGGGCCTTCGGAGTGGTGCTTCACGTTCCGTACCGGCCCCTTGTCCCTGAATAGACGATTCAGGCACATGAAAATCTTTTCGACACTGTGCCTCAGCAGGAGGATTGAGCACTGAAAGGCGACCTGGATCCCCAGAATCAGAAGCCACCAGCAAGACAGCGGTATCCACCGGAGTAACGGTGGTTTGAATAGGTTCGTCGACCTCCATGGCATCCGAGCCATCAGCAGGATCAGCTATTACGGGCGTTTCTGGGTTGCGAGCGGAACCTTCGAGAATGAAGGTTTCTCCTGAAGTGTCCACAACATCCTTGACACGAGCCAAGGTCGATTGAGCAGGCACAATAGCTCGACAGATGTCATCACCTGGCTTGGGAGTAGCAACCACATCAACTCTGGGAGAAGGGATGATCTCGGTTCGAGACACTAACCTCTCCTCGGAAACTCCGGCGGCTCGGTCTCTCTCAAAATGGGCTGGCATCAAAATAGGCATCCTTCTCTTGTTCGCTAATGCGCAGTTCTTCGATCTGACTTTACGATGAGGTCGATGCACCACAAACCAGCTATTATCTGTAATTACACAATAACAATTCGTAAGTAAATATATGTAGATAGAGTGGAAATGTCTCGGGAGTAATTACACAATAATAATTCGACCAAAGGGCTGAACGCAATCTCTCTGGAGTAAAAGTCGACCAGTCAGTGTCCGCTGCTCGCAGCTTTTGTGCAAATGCAACAAGTTCAAGCAGCTTTGGATAAGAACCACTATGTACAAACATTAAAATTTGGTTAGAGCCAAGAACAAGTGAAAAAGAAAGAATGAAGATATCTCCACTCAAAAACAGTCGAACACAGTAGCCTGACCAAGTTTTTGAGCCGATGGTCGCCGAACAAACTTTGAAAAAGAAGTTTTGGTCCAGCTTGTACACGAAGTCATTGTTCGGAAGATCATCGACCACCTTCCTTTCTTCCCGAGCAGAGAGATAGAACGTCCCATGACGCCTCAGATTCTTCTTCACATTATAGAACCACGACAGGTCGGGTCCACGAAGAGGCTCCCCGACCTCAATAGCTCGCATAAAAGTACCTAAAGCGGCTCGGATTAATGAAGGGCACGCCTGAGGGAGACACAGCTAGACGGCGTCGTGGAACTCCAGAAGCTGATAAAGGATTGGAATTCGAATCCCACACTCGATGAAGAAAATGGCATAGGCACACATAAAGCCAGAGGGAAGTATTTCTGGCGACGTCATCTCTCTCAGTACAAGGGTTTAGGCGGGCTCGTTTAGAAGGCACCGGCCTCGTTTTTAGTGAAGGTGTCTCCGTAGTCAGTTTAGAGGGATCGTTTCAAAATCCTCAGTCTTTTTGGACGAGCCTTGAGATCTCGAAAACATTTTTTATGAAAAAGCAAAGAACGGATTGAGCTAAAAGGAGAGGATTAAGAAATATACCTGAAAATGGAAGAAAAAGGTGAGCAGAGAAGAGACGAATGAAAGGAAGAAGATGAATAACCGAAACATCTTAGAGGTAGGATTTGAAGAGTTAACTCAGGAGATCCGTACCACGTTTAAACACGTCCCTTGAAACATGCCCTGTGTCAGATGAGCGACACGTGCATCTCTGAAGAAGCAAGATCCGAGGGCTAAGAAGAGCCACGCACGCGGGAAGTCGATGGGATAGTTGATATGACCAACGCTCGTGACTGGACTTTAGCGCCAAAATCCTTGGGCCGAAGCCAGGCCTCATATGCTCATAACGGCCTTAGGCCCGTTAAAGAGTAAGTCATAAATGGGTCTTATTATGAACCCAATTATAAACGAGCCCAATGGTATTTCGTTCTTTTGGCAAAAATAAGAATGAAAATTATAAGACAAGAAAAACGAGTGGCAAAAGAATCACCCTTCTCACTAAAAAAATGAACCAATAACAATCCGTCGGATTGATCACCCGACAAGTAACAAATTTACAAGAGATATTAAAACAAAATCCTCGTTTTCCTAAAAACGGACGAACAATGAAACTTTATTCAAATCAAAATGGGAAAACCAAAACGAGCAGAGTAACATAAAGACAAATGAAGAAAAGCAAAAGAAACAAACTAGAAACTATTGAAAACAATCACTCAACATGGCAAGCTGGATCATTCTTGCCGAACTGAGGAGGGTCAAGATCCATTAACTTCTCGGGATAACATCCGCCAGAGAGATCCCCAACACTCATGTCGTATGCAGCGGCCATTCCGAGGTCCAACTCAAGATCGATCAGTTGATCCTTGAGGCGCGTCTCTCAGCGCTAACGTCTAGTTCGCCTTTCTTTATTTTGCTTCTTATATCCAGGCGAGCATCAGCGTCGGCTACTTTAACTCCGAGCTTAGCCTCTTGATCTCTTTTGTCCAACTTAGTCTTCAGATGAGTGTAACGGTCACGATATTTGGCCGTAAGGTCCTTGGTAGCAGAGTTAATGGCAATGTTGATAGCGGTTTCATGAGCTTCTCGCTCTTGCTGAAGAATGTCCTCTAGCTCGGAAACTTTTTTGCCTACAGTGCTCAACTCGGAGTTTAACCTTTGGATTTCAACAAGGTTCTTAGCTTCCCAATCTTGAGCTAAGCTTAGCATACCAGTAAGTGTGTCAACAGTTTTGCTCGATTCTTTGGGCGTATGACTCGTCCGCTTTTCCTTATAACCACCAACACAACGATGAAACGCAGCTAATGTCTACGATAAGGTACATACAAGCCGCTTAGGTGAAACATAAATGATGGAAATAAAATAATCGGTACAATACTTACATAACCAAATGATTCGAGCACTCCAGAGTAAGCTAATATATTTTTAATATAATCTTTAAATTTGCGAGAAAATATAGAAAAATATATGAACTTTTTTCAACATATATATATATATAGATAAAGATACGATGTTTATTAAGTGTATATATTGTAAAAAAGTGCATATATAAAGTAATGTGTAAATTACTATAAAAATGAATTATTTTCAGCATATATATGAAAACGGATGTGTAAAAGGTTGATATTCTAAAAAAATATAAAATTTATCATTATTCAATTAAATAAGGATAAAAACTTAGATTCTTAAAAACTAATAAGAAATTCAGGTAGGTTTTGTACCCCAACCTGTACTATTAGAAGTGAGATTAAAAATCACTAGGTTAGTTGACAAAAACCAAAAAACAAAAAAACAAAAAACTAATAAACTAGTAAGAATCTATGTTAATAAATTGTGTATGTTTCTAGTGATGACAGGTGTATCAGTGATAGTATTCTCTTCACAAATCCTGAGACATATGGGTTTGATTTCTCCCTACTACAAGTTAAAATTAAAAAAAAAATTTAAGGTGTGGAATTTGGAATATGAATTGGGTCTTGTCGATTCAATTGTTAACACGAAAAAAATTGTGTATGTTTCTTTAGCCGGAACTTCGTCTCATCTGAGAGATCTATAAGATCTACTTCTTTCCTCAACCATGGATGTGTTCCATTTTTGAATCGGATACGACTTGTGGTAGTTAGCTCAACTCCGGTGAGTCCTTCAACAAATCTGGCGGCGTTCCTTTCTCCCTTTGCTTCCTCACAGATCCATCTCCTAATAGGCTTTTTCTTGGGTATGTTTTGGTGGGCCATTTATTTTAAAAGGTATGACTCTAAAACTTACTCTTTATTGCTTACTAGAAGGTTACTTGCGCTATGCGCGGGTTTAATGTTAAATTTTTTTGTAAGAATACATTATAAGAATTAGGTATATATTTTATTATTATAATTAGTATACCGTTTTTAAACTTGAAGGCATGAAATAATAATCAAAATCATCGATCATTCTTTTTATTTCTTCAATTTTCTCAATCGATTTCGTATCTATACCTTTTGTTAGTACAAGTTTAGAAACTTGTTTTGTATTCCTATCTTGAATAAATTTTTTACTACTGTCAAATGTTTGTGAGTTAAAGTTCTATATCTAAAGTCGTTATTTAATTGAATTGATAAGTTTTATATGGTTCACATAGTATATTACTGTATGGATTCTCATAAAATGTAAACACTCAAATTGAAACAAAAATAAGATACATTTAAACTAAACCAAAATATTCGAAATGGAATTGAAGTATCAAATCATTCAAAAAAGTTACTATCAATAGTTTTCTTTTTATATATGTAGTTTTTTAAATAAAAACGATATGTAAAAGCTAAAGCTCTTCATAATCTCATTGATTTGGGAGAAATAAACAGTTGAAGTATAAAATCTGAAAATAGATAAAACCAAAACTTTAAACGGACAGAGAATGATGCATCAATTTTGCTTACTCCATTCTTGTTATGCTTGATCCGTTTTGTGTGTTAGTTTTGTCACAGGCTTACAACAACACTGCTCTTCATCTTGCTTGCTATCTCATCGTCCTATATTTCCTTAATCTTAAGTTTCTGTTCTCTAACCTTATATGTTGATTCACCTCCCAGTATTTTTCCATTTAAGGAGTCATCTTCTTCAATGGTAAGTATTGATTCGGTTCTATGTCGTACTGGTTTGCTTTCTCTCTTCTTCTTATTTGTTGCTTCCCTCTTCTCTTCCAGTTCATATTTCTTCTTCATCATCATCATCATTCTCTTTATGCTTCCAAACGTTTCTCTGGTAGCGATAAAACCATCCCCACCTTGAATCACATCCTAATCTTTGTTCAGCTTCCAATCTTTTTGTAATTAAACTCATCATATACAGAAACAATATAGTTTTTTTACATAAATAAAAAGTTAATCATAATTAGGATTAAAGATCAACACATGACAATATACGAAACAAGTGGGGATAGGATTGCCAAGAGTCAAAACAGAGTGTACCTAAGCTTACATGGCAACAAAATTGAAGGTGACATTTTCACATGCCTCTCCACACATAATAGTCCAAAGAAAGTGAACCTCTCCAGCCATAGAGAACATAGTTAACATCGTTGAATGACTTCTTAATCTCGAGTAATGTTGTTTCTTATTTAAGGTTATTTTATTAAACACTTGTACTGAACAAATATTTGTCATTTTATTAGAAGGAAAAGGAAGTCCTTATAAAATTTAACTGCCTAGAAAATTAAAGACTCAAGATAAGGGGATTCAGGGTAATGCACTAACCTTAGTTTTCTTGCAGAATTCCTGGTTAAATACCAGGTTTCATCTAATAATTGGTTCTTTAACAATGTAGGGTTCATGGCAACTACAACTATAGAAGAAACATACACTATACGCTTAATATTTGCTTCAGTGCATGCCTTAAGTTCATTCAGTGTACCATTCATTGCGGATGCGATAAACTCTACCCGCAAAAAAAACAATGGAATCAACTTTGAAAGAATGTAAACAGTATAAATGAGATTCATAGCAATGAAGTTTTGACCTTAGGATTTGGGACTGAAGTTGGTGGAACCGGGGAAGCGACATGGAATACACAACTGCAAAATCTAATAACAAATAGATTAAAGATTACGATAAAGCGATAACATCTCCCTTTAGGAAACTTACACCACAATTTCGTAGCGTATGATGCAGAGTAAGTATCACGTGCCTTTTCCATTATGTATTATTATTCGAGAAATATGCAATATATGCATAGAACACTCATGGTTATTTTTACCATTCAAACTTCAAAGTATAATTGATTTAGTTATTAACTTTTTATTTTTTGGTATAATGTAGTTATTAACTTGCAATTGAATTTCTTGATCGAGTCTTTCCTTTTTATTTTCTTTATTATGCATTTGCTCCTCTTTCTGGAAAGATGAATAAATGAATTTGAAGTTAAACATTTCTTGCTATAAGCAAGAGAACATTGACATAGCAAGAGAACATTTCCTGCTATGTGCGATCTTACCCGAAAGAAATCATGTTGAAGATGAAAAAGAACTGGTTTACTGTTCTACGCTGGTATTAGTTTTCACGCACTTGAACTAAGTTGAAAATCATCATGATTCACCAGACCAGCCATGATTCTAACCCGCTCTCGAAAATGAAACTGTTGATTTTCTTGTGAGTTTTTTGACTCTCTCCATTTCATCATTCATAAATCTCTGCAGCAACCTAAATTTTTAAAATGTTTCTTTGTAGAAACATATCAAAGTAAAGAAAAAAAAGATTACATCCATCATCTTTGTGTCTTGATGATTTCATGAAAGTGAGATGAGTTTCTTTATGATGATAGAGTAAGCTTTCACCAAATTAAGCAATAGAGCATACGTCACAATGAATGTGTACGCACATTATACATAGATGTCGGGAAATTCATCACATTATATGTTGTTTGAATTCAACCAACCAGAGCAACATAATGCAGAAGATAGAATCACATAACATTGATGCATAAGAGGAAAAGAAACCATAATTGAAATCTTTTTAGATTACCTATCCTTATCTAGAAAGATGGAGGAAGAAGACGGAGCGGCGGAGAACAGCCGGAGCAATTCAATGACTCCTTCAACCGGGAACCACCCACTTTAAGTAGCCGGTATTTCCCTTCTCCGGTGAACCAGAGAAGCATCTCGGTCGATGACTAATTCTCTGTGGAACCAAAACCGAACATTGAAACATAAGACAACAATGCAAAAACTTAGGAATCGCAAATTACCATACAAAACTGACCCTAAAGGTTGATGATGAGCCAATAGATATCTTGCATACCTTTGAAACTAATGAGGGAAAAGCGATCGAAAAATTTTTCAAAGCGATGATTCGTGAGTCTATTTTTATGCGTTTTTTTCCCTCGTCCAATAAGAATATGTTACTCTTGCATATGAGTTGTATTAATCTAATAATTTTATTGGTTGTTGGTATTAAAATTTTTTTGCTGATGTGGCTTAACCTATAGAGAGAACCAAACTCTTCTTTTATATATATAATTTGGAATTAGGCTTATGAGGACAAACTCAATCCTATGGGCCTTAGAGAAATTAAGTTTAAGATTAACATGATTATAAGTTCAATGGTTATATTATATTCTCTTATGAGATTTAATTCTGAAGTATTTGTGTCCTTTTTTTTGGAGAGAATTAATCTACTAATCTTCTCTGGTTTAGAAAAGCTTTCTCAAAGTTTGATACAATTTCTGATATCGATCAGTTATTTGGTGTGTTAAACTGTCTTTTATGGTGACAGAACTAGGAATATTTTAAGACTCTACTCAAAGGTAAGAATGCAATTCCAGCCCTTATCCAAGAATTCCAGTGTGTCTTCTAAGTTACTCCACGTGGATGCATTTTATCATTTAATTATGTATCGTTGGTCTATCAATTGTACCATTCTTTTTCATGATTATGTAATCTGGTACCTTTAATGAAATCAGTTCTTTGAAAAAAAATATTTAACCGGTGGAAGTTTTGTCAATATTCCAGTTCGGAAATATTGATTAATTTCTTTAATAAAATAGTTAATATATTAAAAATTAATTGGACGAGAACGTTGTTCAGACTTGAGTAAGATTCAAAACAGAAGGTGATGCAAAGTAATATATATAATAAAACATTATAGTTCTGCATAGATTAATCATAAAAGAAATTTTATAGAGATACTAACCAAACCTTTCCCCAAGCCATCGTCAGCGCAAGTCTTCTCTTTTCTGGTTTATCCAATACAAGAAAACAGGTCATTTGCAAGGGCTGAAACCCTTGCAAATCCCTAGCAAATCGCGATTTGCAATGACCTTGTTAGGGATTTTATTCTCTTGCAAATTGTTAGTTGCAATCGATATGCCTTGCAAGTCCCTAGCAACAGTTGCGAGGGAATATTCTTCTCAGATCCCTAGCAACACTAGCAATACCCTTGCAGACATTTACTAGTTACTTGCAAGGGAAGGTCTGCGATAAAGTTGCAAGGTACATTTTGCGAGGTTTTTGCAACGAACAATGATGCAAGGGAATTGTTAAGCACAAGTTTGCAAGAGATTTGCTAGGCACATGTTTGCAAGAGATTTGCTAGGCTTGTGTTTGCACAGGATTTGCTAGGGATTTGTTTGCAAGGGATTTGCTAGGCATGTTTTTGCAAGGAATGTGCTAGGGACCAATTTTATTATATTAAATTATATATTACATATTAAATATAATTAAAATAAATTAATTAAATTAAAATTGAATTAATTAAACAAAATATATTAAAATGTAATATTACAACAACAAAAAACTCTAACTATCTCAAGCATTCTCTACTTCGTCATCGTTGTCTTTTTCTAAATCCTGAAGGTGTCGTAGGATGTGATCCACCAGCACTTATAAGATAACGAGAATAAGGGTTAGGAATTCCCGACAACTGAAAACATTTTAGAAACTTAACTAATTATAAATAATTTCAAAAATTCTTTAAAATGTTATAAAATTTGAAAAAACAATTTTTGTCAATAATAAAAAGATTTTTAAAAATCATAAAAGTGTTTTACAATAAAAATATTTATAAAATTCATATAAATATTCTAAAAATTCATCAAAATGTTTGAGAAATTTAAATAATTATATATATGTTTAAAAGCTCATAAAAATGTTATGAAATTTGTAAAAATGTTTTTGTAAATTTCAAAAATACCCTTTTTGAATAAGGGAACTTTTTGAATAGGGGCATGTCAAACAGACATTTCTTAAAATTCTTCTTTTAAAAATCATAAAAATGTTTTATAATTCATAAAAATATTTATAAAATTCATATAAATATTTTAAAAAGACAAAAAAATGTTTAAGAAAATTAAATAATTAAATATTCTTAAAAGTTCATTAAACATTTTAAAATTCATAAAAATGATTTTTTATATCATAAGAATATTTTTAAAAATCACAAAAGTGTTTTTTAATTCATATAAATGTTTTTAAAATACATAAAATGTTTATAAAATTAAAAAAGTCTTAAAAAATATTAAAAATCAAAAAAGTTTTGAAATTCGTTTTGAAAATTCGAAAAACGTTTTCAAAAATCCAAAAATCGTTTAATAAATTGTACAATTCGTTTCAAACATAGATCTACATTCCAAATTGTTGAAAATCTGAAATCCAATATCCTAAATCGAAATCTAAATTCCAAAACCTAAAATCTAAAAAATATAAACCTAGATCTAGGTTCCAAATCCTATAATCTAGCAAATCTATGGTTAAAATTGATAGAATGAAGGAGGAGAGGAGAGAAAGCTTATTTCACTGGCGGTGGAGGAGCAGTGGCGGAGCGGCGGGCAGTGGTGGAAGAGAAGTAGACAAAAAGAGAGGGGAGAGGAGAAAAGAGTGGACAGAAGAGCAGCGGGCGGTGGTGGATGGTCGGATCGGCGAGCTTTGCTGGAAAGAGAAGAAAAGAAGAGAGGAAGAGAGAAAGAGGAATAACAGCTATTGATTTTCTTATCCAAGGGCTGCAAGGACATTGCTAGGGAATTAGGGTTACGAGGGTTGCTAGGGACTTGCTTGGGATTTAGGACAACCCTTGCAAATCTGTAGTAATAATTGCTAGTGAGTTACTAGGAATATAATGTTTTCTTTGTTTTCAGTATTTTATTACTTGATTGTGACAATCTGGATTTTCATTATCTCTGGAAAATCAATTTTTTCTATGATTATATGAGTGTTTAAGGTTTATGGGTTAAGTTGCATAATCGGATTTCTATACATTTGCTAGGGATCTGCTAGCAATTTGGCATATCCCATGCAAATTCCTAGCAACTGTTGCAAGGGATCTGCTAGGAATTTAGCATTTCCCTTGCAAATTCCTAGCAACTCCAACAACCGAGTTTTTACATAACCCCGTAAACACATAATACACTTATAATCCATGAAGGATATGTCTCTCGAAAGATTATGAAAATTCATATTCTCAAAACTGAGAAAAAATAAAAACAAATAAGACATCTCTAAAACATCGATTTGCTTAACTTAAATACATGTTTTTTGAGTTGATGTTTGTAAATGTACGTAATTACAACCATCATTATGTATGTTTTCTTTGTTTTCAATATTTTCTTACTTGTCAGAATCTGGATTTTCATTATCTCTCGAAAATCAATTTTTTCTATGATTATATGAGTGTTTAGGGTTCAGGGGTTAAGTCACATAATCAGGTTTCTATACTTTTGCTAGGGATCTGCTAGGAATTTAGCATATCCCTTGCAAATCCCTAGCAACTCCAACAACCGAGCTTTTTCATAAACCCGTAAACACTTAATACACTTATAATCCATGAAGGATATGACTATCAAAAGATTATGAAACTTCATATTTTCAAAAATGAGAAAAAATCAAAAACAAATAAGACATCTCTAAAACATGGATGTGTTTAACTTAAGTACATGTGTTTTGAGTTGATGTTTGTAAATGTATGTAATTACAACCATCATTATAAATGTTTTCTTTGTTTCCAGTATTTTCTTACTTGTGACAATCTGAATTTTCATTATCTCTCAAAAATCAATTTTTTTCTATGATTATATAAGGGCTTAGGGGTAAAGTCGCATAATCGGGTTTCTATACCTTTGCTAGGGATCTGCTAGGAATTTAGCATATCCCTTGCAAATCCCTAGAAGTGTTGCAAGGAATCTGCTAGGAATTTAGCATATCTCTTACAAATCCCTAGCAACTCCAACAACCAAGCTTTTTCATAAACCCGTAAACACTTAATACACTTATAATCCATGAAGGATATGACTCTCGAAAGATTATGAAAATTCATATTCTCAAAACTGGAAAAAAATCAAAAACAAATAAGATTTGAGAGAGATCTGCCAGGGATTTAGCACATCCCTAGCAAATCCCTAGCAAACTTAAAAAAGTTGAATAAAAAAACAAAATACGTATATATTACTTAATTGAAATACATATTTGCAAGGGATCTGCCAGTGATTTAGCACATCCCTAGCAAATCCCTAGCAAATTTAAAAAAGTTAAATAAAAAAAACAAAATACATATGTATTACTTAATCGAAATACATCTCCGTAACTTAATCAGATTCATTTTCAGTGCCACCATGATTAGTGTCTTCTTCGTCCTCGGTGTGTTCAAACTCGTTCAAATCTTTTTTTTTATGACTTGAACCATCGTCGATCACAATGTCTTCCACTTCTCGTTGTGCATGTACGATTTCTTCGGTTGTTTCAACAACTATAGGTACTTCTGATGATCTATCTTGTTGCATAACCACATCATCAACTTCCTACGAAGGAATATCCTTTTGCAAGGTTTTGGCAAGGGATTTTTTAAATGTTAGGTACAATGCACTATAAACGTGACCCAAATTCTTTCACCAAAATTTGCTAGGGAACTATATGCATTGCAAGATTAACACAAATTGGCAAGGGATATGCTGTGTTTTTGCTAGGGAAGTAATCCATAGCACATCCCTTGCAAATATGCGAGGGATTTAATGTTTCTTGCAAATCTCTTGCAAGTTTGCAAGGGATTTGCAGGGGTGTTTGGTCCCACGCGTATGTGTTAAGGATTTGCTATGGATTGGTTTGCTCGCAAACCCCAAGCAATACCATAGCAAATTTGCAATGGCATTTTTCCATAGCAAAATTCCCTTGCAAACTGGGTGATCAGCTTATGTTCCTCCTTAACCTTAGAGAGTACTTAATGGTTAGGTTTATCTTTGTGGTTTTGGCTAGTAATGGTTTATTTAGGCTTAAATTGGCTTGTCTTGACTTAGTTTCTTCCTCTCCGGTGTGAACTTTACATCTTTGCCGGGTCGATCTGTTGTTGTCCTTTGTTGAGTTCAGATTATCCAGGATAGGTTTGTTACGCTCCTTGTCTGCATCTAAAAGACTTGATCGAAGTCTTGTCTGTTCATGGGATCTGTTTGTGACGTGATTCAGTCGTATTTCGTCCTTTGGTGACGGTCTTCTTCGACTTGCCTTGTCCAGAAGTGTGTGAGAGTTAACTCTTTCTGATACAGCTTCCCAATCCTTCATTGTGAGATGCACTAAGCCACTCATGGAGGTTTCGTCATCCGTTCGAGCCATGTTTGCCGTGCGGGGATTTGTTCTTCATGTTAGGAGTTCTATTTCGAGTCTTTATCCTGTTTATTTCTTTTAAATCATTTCTGGTTTTCGTTTATAACAATTCCCTTATTTGGGCTTTAGATTTCAGGGATATCTCTGTATTCTGCCGGCTTAAGTATTCTATGATTGTAAAATCCAAACTATATGTTCTATAATTTCTAGATGAAAGAAAAAAAATCTAGCAATGTAAAGACCATGCACCACCACATATTTCCATGACCAAAAAGGATTTCATTGTTGATTATTTGCTTATTAAATTGGATTTAACAATTATGTTCAAACCGTTTAATAACACAAATTCTTCAATCTGTTAAACATGTAATTCGTTAAACTTGAATCCATTTTGTTTCTTAAGTTCACTGACTTAGAATGAACTACATATAGCTCAATAAAGAGAATTAATTAGCGAGAAGATAGGGATATCAATTCTAAAGATTCAAAGATTAATTCATCATCTTTAGATGAATTGATTAAACCATGTTCTTTAAGTTCGAGTTATGTTCTTTATTTCTCTATGCTGAATTAATGAGCTTTGATACTCAATCGGATGATACAAGAAGATTGAGCTACAGAGTTAAGGCTGAAAGCAATTCATTTACGAAATCATGTATCAGTTTGAATGAATAATGCTCTCAAGTCCAGTGACTTCTTCGATTCTGTTTTACTGCTCGTTCAATTCTTTCTCTTTGTTTCTCATAGTTTCTCTTGTTTTTTTTTTTGACATTCGATTTCTGACTTGAATTCCAACACTCATCTCCATCTTCCATCCTCACGTGTGATTAAATTTAAGAGTAAGCAAGACTTGTTGTTATAAAATAAGATGTTTAAGAATGAAATTAGAGTTCTTAGAAGAAAAATAAAAGAAAAAAAAAACATGAGCAAGAGTTTGTCGTGCTTTGATCGATATATCTTCATAGAGGAAACAAACAGTACTGTAATCTAAATTTATTTCTTGATTGTAATTGTAGCTTTTAATAGAGTCTGGACACGGGTCGGATATCTGGAATTTTTGTGCTACCCGGATCTGGATTTGGATTTGTCGAATCTATGATTTACCCGGATCCGGATCCAAAAATTACGGATATCTGGGAGTCAATATTCGTGAGTATCTGGATCCGGATCCGCGGATATCCAGATCCGAGACATAATTTACATTACATAAATTTTTTAAAAAAATATTATTATATTTGAAATAAAAAAATGATAAAAAAAATAAATATGTAGATTTATATTTTAAAATTATAAAAAAAATTTTAAAATATTACGAAATACCAAAGATATTATTTTTTCTTATAATGTATATTAACATATCACTAAAATGTTAGAATAAAAATATATTTTATGTTAAATTTCAACATTGTATAGTTCATGATACAAAAATCTAGAATGAACCTATACATTAAAACATTTAAAATTTTATAATAAAATAATATATATTATAAAAAATTATACACTAAATTTGTAAGTCGGGTCGGATCCGGATATCCGGGGAGAAATATTTTATTACCCGGATCTGGATCCGTACTCGCGGATCCGTAATATTTATTACCTGGATCCGGATCCGTGTATCCCGGATACCCGAAATTTCGGGACGGATAACAGATCGGATCTCAGATCCCGGATAATATACACAGGGCTAGCTTTTAGTTTCTGTAAAAATAAATATCCTGTTTTTTTATTGTTAACGGGTCTAATGATCTTTAGTATCTCTCCTACTACTGCAGGTAGAGTATTTAAACTTTGATGTCACGAATTTTATAAAAGATCACTAACACTAACCTACATGTTTTCGGCATAACTATTGTATCCTAATTTTAACTCTGAATATTTTGACCTCTTCAAATATTTAACTTTCACATATTAAATACAGAGAATATATATTGCATATTTTATACACAATATCATATTTACTGGTTAATACATTTACATTTACAAAACATAAATAAAACTATACATTTTATGAAAAAATTGCATTGGAAATATATATAAAAAGTTTCAGAATATTAACATGATATACTTCATATGAAAAATAGATTTGTTTTCGTTTGATTCAAAAGGTTAGAAATTGTCAATTCACATATATAAAAGTTCTTGATTGAATAGTCTAAGGAGGCGTTTGACGTATTGACTAGGTGTTACACTCTTAGCAAATAATGGATTTTTGTCAACCTATATTATCATGACTCAAAATAAATTTAAAGAGTTATCAGTACTACACAACTTGGCTCATATAAGTTATAGCATAAGAAGTGTTCGAATGTTAGGGAAAGTTTTTGAAGATCCCAAATATTAAAGACTTAAAAGAGATAATAATTTATGTAAACTGGAAAAATGTTTGTTGTTCAAGTCAAATCAAGTCATTTTCTTGTGAATTTGATGCAAAATAAAGTTGTCACTAAGGTCAATTTCCTTAAAAATAGAAGATGAGAAGAGTGAGTTGATGAAGCTAGTTAGATTGCCAAAATATATTAGATGCAAATCGTACAATCAATGCACAATATTAATATCTCCAAGTCTAGTGATCTTAAATCCTGCAAATCAAAATAGAAGAAGAGAAAAATCTTATATCGATACATCAAAGAGAACAATGAGAACAAAGAAGTAGTTTTTCCTGATGAAAATCCATTTGGTGAAGGTGTTATGGAAAAGGAAGAATATGGGATGTTTGGTCGATCTTATTTTCTTTGTTTTGTAAATAACATTTCATTAAACTAATTTTGAATTGTTTTCTTATCTCAATGGAAACCTGAGCTGAAGCATTTTGCATATGGTGTTCCTATTATCCTAGTTAGAAGCAAGTGTTGCCTTGTCATCCAAAGACTCCAAGAAATCTACATCATCAACAAAGGTTAATAACATTTCTAGCTCATATTTTATATTGTTTTGAACCAAGTTTCTTTTACTAATTGTTTCTACTAATATATGCATAAACTTACTCCAACTGATGAGTTTTGGCCAAAGGATCTCCCTTTTTCCTTTACAAATTATATCAAGACTTGCATCGGTAAAATTAGAGATGCCATGATCCAATAAGACTTTAGTAAGTATACACATATTTTTTTCTACACTTTTGCAATGAACCTAATAGAATAATAATATTTGTGTATTGTGATGATAGATGTGTGTTAGGTCATTGTAATGACAAGATGCATGGAAGCATGTCTTGTCCGTAGACTGTAGTGATATTAGAGTTGAGTTGTTGCAATATGTGAAAAATAATGTAAAGGCGCAAAAAATAGGTCATATGACTAGATCCTCCAAGAGAGAAGAATTCTTGACGAAGTATGGTGTTGTTGAAGAAAAAATTTGTCCATTCTCAGGACAAATAGATGTAAATTGTCTCAAAAGCTGTGAAAAGTTTGAAAGTAAATTTTCTGTGTGTATTTTTTGTATGTTTTAAGTAATTATTTATCAACTAATCATTTTGTAGAAAACATGTATTAAAAAACAAGGAAAATAAATCGAGAGATCTGAATGAAGAAAAGCTGATAAAAGTCATCATCGATGGTCTTATAAGTTTTTTTTGTCAACGGAAGGGAGGAAAATGCATATCTAATCTTTATTCAAAAAACTTAAAAAGTATTATACATGAACCAAACAAGAAAAAGAAATCTCAGTCTTATCATTCGAAACAAGCAAGGAAATATCTTCAGGGGGATGAGAAACAACATGAAAACCTAAAGAAAGAGTGAGTGCATAGTTAGCTAAACCGTCCGCGACATGATTTGCCTCCCTATACACATGTGAAATCCGGACACACCAGTCCCTTGTTAATAAGTCATAGCACAGACGTGCTAGGAAAGACAAAAGATGAGAATAATTAATCCGAGTCTTAAATTAACCTGCTGCCACTTCAGAATCCACCTCCAGCTCCAACCGTCGTATTCCTCTTTCCCATGCCCGTACTAAGCCATAGTACACACCCCATAATTCAGCCAAAGGTGCCGAGCAAATCTCTATATTAAGCGAGAATCCCTCACACCAGTCTCTGTTACTGTCACGGAGAACTCCCCCCGCCGAGGCTAGTCCCGGGTCACCACGAGATGCACCATCGGTATTCATCTTATACCATCTTTCACTCGGTTTAGACCAAGAAATTCTTCGTTCTATCTTAGATCTTGGCTCCTTCAAGGACTTTGCTAACACAGTCGCCTGTTTGACTTCGTTAGCCAAACTCTTTATAAATCGAACTCTATCCCAACATGTACCTCTAGAGTTAAAAATATTCATGCACCTCCACTTCCAACCCCACTAGCATGCCATAGAAAACAAAGTTGACCAGCTGCTCCGCTCAAAGCATGTATTATCACCGAGGTTCGAGTAAAATCATTCATGTAGAGTCATCGAAACAAGCTGCGGCCTTCTCCGGGTGGGTACAAGTCGCTGCCAAATATTGAACATCGCCGGACAGTCCCTAAGCACATGTAGAATCGTTTCTACACCACTTCGGTAGACCTGACATAAATTAGAGTCACTTAAATGTCACCTGTGACGTTCCTCATTCATCATAATTACATGGTGCATTGCCTGCCACAAGAAAGTTTTGACTCTTTCTGATACATCCACTCTCCAAAAACGTGTAAACAAAAGATCCAGAGATGGTCTCAGCTTCTCATCAAAATCGAATAATCTATAGGCAGAGCTAACAGAAAAGGTACCATTACTGGTTCCTCTCCAAGACAACCTATCCTTAGCTCCTGTAACAGTATCCAACACCACCGAGTGTAGACATAAACATAGCTCCTGAGGAGCGAATTGAGATATAAGATCCAAGTTCCAACCAGACTCACTATTCCATAGATCTTTAACTTTAGCGTCATGAAACTAAACTGGTAACACACCCACCAAGTTATTCAAAATCGGTTCATCAAGAAGCCATGTATCTGTCCAGAACTTGACATTGCTACCATCTCCCAACACCCATGCCAAGCCTTTCTTTATCACTTCTCTCAAACCCATAGTTATACTCTTCCAAGTCGAGGAACTGTTACCCTTCGAATACCACCAGCTCTCATCATACAAGTCACGGACTTTGTACTTACTACGACAAACCCGAGCCCATAAACTATCGTCGATATTTACAAACCTCCACCCAACCTTAGCGATTAGAGATTGATTCATAATCCTTTGAGAACGAATACCCAAACCTCCTTCTTTTTTGCTTCGACACACTCTACTCCATGACACAAGATGTTGTCGTCTCTGCTCACTAGTACCGCCCCATAAGAAATTACGAGAGATTTTATCTAAGCCAGCAATCGTTGCCTTTGGGAGCACAATAGCACCCATTAAGTGAATAGGGATGAATGACAAAACTGATTTAGTTAGAGTCAAATGCCCAGCAAAACTCAGGGTTCTTCCACCCAGCAAGTTTTGAATTTACTCATTCCAGAACCTCTTTAAAGGTATCTTTACTAATTTGTTTCTGCAGCACATGCATCCCTAAATACTTCCCAAAATCATGAGAAACCTTGATACCACTCTCAACTGAAATCCGAGTCTCAAGTTCTTGCAAAACATTCTTAGAGAAACAAATCTTTGATTTATCAAGGCTTACATGTTGACCCGAGGCTGAACAAAACCGGCATAAAATATCTCAAATAATCCGCATCTGACTTACAGACGCTTCAGCCACAAGAATCAAGTCATCCGCAAAACAAACACGAGATAAAGGCGGACTAGCACGTGAGATTTTAATCGGTCTCTATTTCTTATCACGAATACAGCTTTCAATGAGATGACACAATCTTTCTAAGCAAAGGACAAAAAGGTATGGAGATAAGGGATCACCTTGCCTTAGACCCCTTGACGATCAAAATGGTTCATACTTCTCACCATTCCAAAGTACGTTCATCACTGGACCCGTAGCAAAACATAAAATCCAATGGATCCAAGTATCCAAAAATTTGGTAGCACGCAATGTGTCTTCCAAAAAGTATCATCGTACCCAATCATATGCTTTCTCCAAGTCCAACTTCAACAGCATCTAACCCTTTTTACCTTGTTTACATCGCATTGAGTGAAAAACCTCCTGGACAATGATGATATTATCAATGCTCAACCTTCCCGGGATGAAGCTTGATTGAGCTGGTACAATGAGTTTATGCATAACTCTTTTTATACGAGTCACCAAAGTCTTAGTAATTATCTTAAACAAGACATTACACAGACTTATCAGTCAGAACTGCTTCATACTCTCCGGTTTCAAGACCTTTGGGATCAGAACTAGTAGGGCATCGTTCATCCCTTCGGGTAAAAAACATGTCTCAAAGAAAATAAGATAAAAGAGAATCACCGAAGGTCCAACTACTCCCCAACAATCCTGGTAAAAACATGGCTGAAAACCATTCGGACCCGGTGCCTTAAAGCTACCCATACTTCGCAGCGCGACTTCCACCTCTAAAGCCAAAAACGGCCTATTCAAAAACTCATGTTCTTCTCGTGATAGAGTTTCAAAACCAGTTCGATCCAAGGTCACAGCCGGAAGATCCACATCATTAGTCGAGTACACGGACTTATAATAATCAACCGCCATTTTTTCAAGAATTTGTGAATCGGAAATCCACGCACCATCTACATCCTTGAGCATCTCTATACAGTTTCTTCTTCTCCTTATGACTGTTGATGTATGAAAAAAGGATGTGTTCCAATCCCCTAAGGCAATCCATTTCTCTCTAGACTTCTGGAACCAATCACTTCTTCCTGTTTAAGAACATTATCCAACTCCTCCAACAAAGACGCTTCTCGGGTTAAAAGATCATCTGTATAAATCAAGTCAAGAGAATCTTGTACTACTTTAATATCGGCCAGAAGCTTATCTTTCTTTTTCTGAACATCACCAAACACCTCCTTATTCCAACGTCAAAGCTTTAGTTGCAATCGGCGCAAAGCTTCCGGAGTAGAGAGACGTGTATCCCAAGATTGAGACAAGAGATCTTTGAAACCCAAATGCTTCATCCAGGCCGCCTCAAAGCGAAAAGGTCTTCAGTTTAGGTTAACATTAATATTCGGACTCAGCTGAATCCACAATGGAACATGATCCGAACGGGAGATGTATGACTGAAGCTTCTTGCCAAATCAAACGGGCTGGAGCGCTCATCAAGACACGGTCTAACCATTTCGCAACATAGTTTCTCTCTGACTGTCCTTGCTTCCAAGTGTAGCGACAGCCTTGAAAACCCATATCCACAAGGCAATGGCAATTAATCCAATTCCCGAATAATAAAGAGTCCAATGAGAGTTGACCATTACCTCCTACCCGCTCATCAATTCGGACAATTGTATTAAAGTCACCACCTATAATCAGCGGACCACTAATGGTTTCCAAGTTCCACTTAGTGAGTCCCACAGGCCACTTCGTCGGCTAATACTTGAATCGAATGCTTCATCCAGGCCGCCTCAAAGCGAAAAGGTCTTCGGTTTAGGTTAACATTAATATTCGGACTCAGCTGAATCCACAATGGAACATGATCCGAATGGGAGATGTATGACTGAAGCTTCTTACCAAATCAAACGGGCTGGAGCACTCATCAAGACACGGTATAACCGTTTCGCAACATAGTTTCTCTCCGACTGTCCTTGCTTCCAAGTGTAGCGACAGCCTTGAAAACCCATATCCACAAGGCAATGGCGATTAATCCAATTCCCGAAATATAAAGAGTCCAATGAGAGTTGACCATTACCTCCTACCCGCCCATCAATTCGGACAATTGTATTAAAGTCACTACCTATAATCAGCGGACCACTAATGGTTTCCAAAGTTCCACTTAGTGAGTCCCATAGGCCACTTCGTCGGCTAATACTTGGAGCTGCATAAACTACAATAATGTCTAACACACTAGCACCATCATTGAGTTGTGCGTGAATGAATTGATCTACGGTTTTAATAACCATCATTATACCAATACCCGTTCGCCATAACAACCATAAACCGCCTTGTTGGCCTTCTGAGTTAACTTTATAGAAGTTTTCAAATCCCAAACTTTGACAAATTCTCATCGCATTATCACCTCCAGCATGAGTTTCAAAGATAGCCAAAACATCCGTTCTCCATCGTTTCAAAATATACCGAATAGACCTCCAAAAATTAGGTTTATTTGCCCCCCGGCAATTCCAAAAAATAGCATTTATCATAATGACGATATAACAAGTCGCAAGAACCACCAGGGCACCCCGTTACTGATGCATCACGGTCATCGCATCATTATTCAAGTGCAATACCTCCACTAAACTCTCATCTCCCACCGAAGTTACTTTAGGTGCAGTGACCCCGACATTACTCAACCCGCCTTGACCCCCATTAACCTTTGAGAGCTTAAACTCCCCTTGGTTACCCGCAAGAGGCTTGTCAATGGATAGATTACACGCACGTTCAATAACTTCCTCGGAAATGCATGAACGTTTCCCAGTCGACCCCACACTCGAATTTAGATTAACGTCACCAAACACCAAGCCTCTCGTAGGTCTACGTTGTTTAAAGGCTGGTTTCCTCGGACCAGTCTTACCTCCAGACTTAGCAGTACTCACACGTTTTTCCCTCAGTTCCTTCCTAGAGACGTTCACTTGATGTTCTACACCACCAAGCGATGCATCCAAACTAACACATGGTACAACTGGTACAACAATGTTACCCACAAAACCCGACTCAACTCCGCAGTTTTCTTTATTCTCCTGAGAAGAATGAATAACTTGGCGAGGCTCTAACTCTAACTCCTCCTCACAAAGGCTTGCAAAACGGTTAGAAGTAGAGGTCGACTTTAAACTTGTATTAACTGTATTCGACAAGTCCGCAAGTGCTCTCCCACGGTTCGATCCCACGTTATCACCTCGCATATATACATTCGAATTCACTCCCCTTACTTCTTGCATCTTCGAAATGGACTTATCTTGTTGTGGTTTGAAGCTCACATTCTTCTCTAATCCCACATTCTAAGTTGGAGAGGAAGCTTTAGTGCCAAGACTCATGTTATTCTCCACATCTCCGCTGACCCCCACATCCGGAGATGAAGTCGTAGTCTCAAGCCTCATGCTATCTCTCAAATCCCCACTAACACCCACAACCAAAGATATTTGAGGCATAGGAGCCCCTCTACTTTTACCATGGCATTGGACAAGAGTAAAACCATCACTATTTCCAGTCGACGGAGCAATTTTTCGAGCAAGGACCAGATGCAACCGGAGACTCATTAGGTTCTTGAGGATAATTACGGACTTGAGGTTTGTAGATACCACAGCGAGAACATATGTTAGCTAGACCTTCATACTCCACAAAATATCTCTGCTCATTCACAACTATAGAACCTTTCAAATGTTTAGAAAGATCAACCTCAATACATATATGAGCAAAACAACCTCGCATAAAGTTCATTGTGTTATCATCGACTTTGATAGGCTTCCCAATCCCACTAGCAATCTCCAACAATAATTCATTATGATAAAAGCTCAACGGAAGTCTATCAATCCTAATCCAGACAGGAGTAGTCCGGATATCACTGCTCGACGGGTCAAAACTAGGTGACCAAGCTTGAGTCATGAGGTAGCTTCCAAACATTCTCCAAGGACCACCGGTCAATGCTGCGACAAATTCATCCTCTACCCCAAACTAAACAAGAAAGAAGTTACGCGGTAAATCAATGACTTTCAAAGGCCCCAACGGCTTCCAAATCTCATGCAATTTCCTAGTCATGGCAGTGATGTTCACACTTCGTCCCAAAACCTTCACGTACATACAGTTATCCCAAAGAGAATTTAAGGCTTTCATTGCTTCATCATCAATACAAACTGTGGCTTCTCCATCTCAGCCTTGAGGATACTCAACCCTAACCCTAGCTTTCAGAATATCTCTCGATACTCGAGAAGCATGATTCCAATTTCCATCCGATCTCGAACCCACTTTTTGCGCCCAAGAGACTCGCGAAACCAAGGGGTCGTTTCAACCCGACTTCCGCCAACATTGCATCAGAACCACCCATGTCCGAATCTCTGCTCATACTTACGTCCATCCCCACACTTCTTCGAGAAGCATCAGTCGAAAGATTACTTAATGAAGGGTCTTTCGGAATTGTGGACCATGTTGGATATGATCCGAGTGGGCTCTCTCGGCCACCCGCGTCAATCATGGTTTCACCCACACCCCTAGACCCCAAGGCCATATCTTCTCCACTTACCCCCACATAAAAATCTCCAACAATCTCCATCGGGTTCGAAACATTCTCCAAATCAACTTCCCCTTTCCCCCCGGACGTCGTAGACACGAGATCCGGTGGCCGTCCTTTAGCTCATGCCTCCGACAAGGTGCTGTCAGTAACAATTTTCGAAGAAACCCTAACCTCCCCGATCACCGTCATATCTCTCGTATCTAAATCTTGAATCTTATCTCTACGTACGATGGTCTTGTAGTTGCTATAAGCTTTAGCGATTATAAAGATGTAAGAGAAATTCAAAATTAATAATTTATTAATTAGCATAATTCATAGTGAATTTAATGCAAAACGAAGCTGTAATTAATGTCAATTTCCTTACGAATAAAAACTGGAAAGATGAGTTCATGAAGTTAATTAGATTACCATAATATATCAGATGTAAATTGTACTGATTTAGCACTCTTTTTCTATACTTCATATGAAAAAAAAAAAATAGATTTGTTTCTGTTTAATTCAAATTACAAAAGAGATGACTTAGCACTATTTTTATTGTCTTGTTTCTTTTTATGTCTTTCTCAAATCTAAATGCGTGTATTTCCATGATAAATGATAATTATTAGTATTGCAGGTTGCATCGTTTCCTTGGCCGGTTACTCAAATCATGAATCATGGTCCATCACAATTTAACTCAATTGTAATTAAAATTAGATAAATTGTTAAAAGCCAAAAAGAAAGGAAGAAATCCTCTAAATTAATGTTTAGTTTGATGTAAAAGTTATTCATTTTAGTATAAAAGAGATTGAAGTTTATCGAAGAGGAGGAAGAATAGAGATGAAAGAAGAAGTGTTGGTAAGTGAAACCGAGAAGAAGAAGGAAAGAAAGAGAGAGAGAGAGTGGTAGAATAGAAGAAGTGAAAACACTTTTTTAATTTTCTCATGTACACATTACAACACATATATATAGATATATTACAATACACAAGAAATATATAGATATATTATAAATACACAAGATTACCCAATGTTTAAAGCAAATGTTGAAGGACTTTTTTTCTCTAATGGTCCAACGGCTCTCAACAACTCTCAATGATGAGGATTGTGACTTTATACTTTATACCAACTGCTCCTTATACCCCGGAATTCAATCTCTCTCCAACGGCTCCTTAATCCTCGGGATTTGATCTCTTACCAACGGCTTCTTTAGTCTCAAGGTTTAGCACAAGTTGCTTTCTTCTTCCTCAAGTCTTGTGATTTAACAAAAGTAACTCATGTATTTTGTGAAAATATACAATCCTTTTGTGTTTGCGGTTTTTTAATTTACCTTTGATTGCAAAATCCGAAAGGAAAAGAATTCGAATCCTTAATTTTCACTCCAACTTTTTTATTATCAAAGAGCCACCAATTGTAGAAAGCAAAATCTAAAAGTAAAATTCTTATATCTAACCCAAAAATAGGTGTCAAGTAAACATTCAGAGCAATACCAAATCTTTGTGAAAGAAGGCAAGAAAATTTATCTTATTGGATACCAATCATGTCACAATAAATTATTTGATGTATCCTATAATTTTCTTTTCATTATGAGTTATACCATAAAGGCTTAATCATAAAAAAATATTTTAAAAATAATCAACTAAGTCTTAAATCATTTCCTTAATGAACTTTTTGTGTACTTAGCCTTTTCTTTTGTCGATTGATGATTGGAGGATTAGTTCTCCCCCAAAGATTCTCTCTCTCGTTCAACTTTGTAGGCTTGACAGGAAACAATGAATATAATTTTAGTCACCAGAAGTTACCAATTCCTCAAGAAACATATTCAATGTTATGATTGTCATGTGTTACCAACATGCCGCTTTTGTTTTCTTACATTTTTTTATTCTTTATATTTATCTTTTACCACAAGATTTTTCTTTTATTGTATCTGAATATCTGATCTATAAATACATCGATTGAAATTAAACAATGTTTTTTTTTTTTGGTCAGTATGATATTAAACAATGTTAGTAGTGAAGAAAGAGAGCTTATTGGGATTTCTTTTGTTAAATTCAGTAGAATTATATATAGAATTGTAATAACCAATGTTTTTACATAAATATTTAGTCCAAAACAAAAAGTTCAACATATTGATATTGATATCAATTTTATTTATCCAAATATATTAAAGAAACATAAATGAAATATATTGCATTCAAATGTAACCATATACAATGACATTTCAGTATATTTTGATATTTTTGTTTTCTTGTTTGATAAACTATTTATAGTTTTGGTTTATTCAGTATGGAGTTGGTGTAGGTTTCATATAACCCAAGTCAACAAACACGGGTTTAGTTAATATCAATGATAATGCAGAGATCGATTTTCATTTTTTATAAGAGTATCACATCCTTTTCCAATTTATTAATCAATTTTAATTTGCCAAGAAGATGATATAAATTGATATACAATTCAATGATTCAGCAGAAAAATATTATATCTTTTCGATAACTTTTTTATTGTAATATTCAAGAAAAATCAAATCTTTAAGTATTACAATGATAATAATTGTTGAAACTTCCCTATTATTTGTAAATTGACTTCAAGGGAAGAACCAACAAAAACAAAGCCTCAAAAAAATAGCCAAGATTAAATCACAAATCATACATACAACTGAGATTTTTTTTAAAAAAAAAACACATGAAATCGAAAAAGAAAAACATATTTATCGTGTATATATGGTGTTTATTAGCTTAATCGAAGAATTCCCATTTGAATCTTGGAGGAACCGGTTTAGCTGTTTCAACCGGTTTAGTTTCGACCGGTTTAGCCACGGATGTGGAATCAAACATTTCCCATTTAGAATTCACAATCGTCGGTGTACCTGATGAAGAAGCATTAGAATTCCTTGACTTTTCCTCTTCTTCTTCATCCACAAACGATAGCAAATCGCGTTGCACAAACTGCGTTTGCGTTTCCGGTTTGCGACGCACTGATTTAATATTATTACTGGTTTCAACTTTTTTAGTTGAGTTTTTGACCTTCAAAACGTCAAGCGTCTCAACATAATTCTGAACTCTTTTCACCTTCACAAATCCAAAACCAAATCAAAACTACAGATTCCAAAACAAAAAGACAAAACTGAATTGAATGTGATTATTATTACCTGCATCTTCCTCTTTAATTTAACATCTCCATCAGCAGTAATGGCGTCAAGTCTCAACAATTGATTCATCAACATCTCAATCAAATTCACAAGACTCTTCTCTTCAACTTTACCTCCTTTACGAATCACTGTCTCAAACGCCGACACCTGTCCGGCGAGTCTATCAACTTCAAAACTAATATCAGAAATTGATTTAGAAGCTTTTTCAATGGCGGCGTTTTTCCTTTTTTCAAGGAGACGTTTCTCCTGAGAGATTGGATCTTCTTTAACAATGAGTTTTGACCTTTCTTTTACTCCACAAAGATCTAAAAACATCTTCGAATCTCTCTCTTTATCTTTGTATATAATCTTCATATCTTCATGATGAAGTCCAATCTGACTAGACAACATCTTCTTCAACTCTCCTGTTTTATATCCATACCAATAAAATCAAAATCCCTAAAAAACTAAAATGATTTTAACTTTAAAAAAAAATTGATTACCAAAGGTAGATTGGGAATTGATGGTGATCTCGTGATAAACCGACCCGTATTTGACCCGAATCCGAATAACACGTGGCATTTCAGAGTTCTGATCTGTTCTCCGTTGAACAACCATTCCTCCAGGTCGTGATTCCCATTCATTACCACTACTTCCTCCGCCGTTAACAGACGGTGACGCTGACGGTGACGTTCCTCTTTTCATTTTCATCATTTCTGCAAATATTCGTTGCTTCTGACTTCTCCTTTCTCTGATCGTAAGAAGACAGATCTTACATGTTATATGAATAGAGAGAGAGAGAGATAAATGAATATGATCTCTGAAACACGATGAAGAAGAAGAAGAAGAAGAAGAAGAAGAATAAAGAAACGTCTGAACAAAGGGAAGTAAATAAATTTTTTATTTCTTTTGCAGCTCTAAAATTCTATAAAAATAAATAAATTGGAAAAAAGAAGTGACAGCTAATGGTATTGTTGTTATGTCTCATCATCAGTAATCACAGATTCATATAATATTGTATCTATTTTATATGATACACATTTTTTATTGGATTATTTAATTTCTGCTTGTTTATTTTTTACTCTATGTTCTGTATCAGTTTGGTTGTCTCTATTCAAATTACAGATAATCCATCTGTGTCTATGCACGTCAATGGCAAAAAATTAAACATATTGTAACCGATTAATATAGGTATGCTCAAAAACCGATTAGGCCTATACTTTAATAATTTATCAATGGCTTAATATAATAATAATTATTATTGACAATGTATCATGGTTATATTTTGCGTAAAGATGAAAAATATTGTAAATTTGGCGTTTAATTAATAACTTGTCTTTTTTGAGAAGCTTACTAGTTAAGTCCAGTTTTGTCTAATTCATTGGCTCTATTAATTACTTAATACTTAGGTTAACAGAATAATGAAATTGCAAATCTCATTTTTCGTGTGTTACTAGAAATTTGTGCCGTGAGGATTATTAGTAGATCAGTTATCTCTAACGGCAAATCTTAGTTTCTTATCTCGTGAAAAATTCTGCAGCGACAAATGGTAAATTTGAGTGACGAAAGTAAAGTAGTAACAACTGCTACTTTCTGGTGACCACACGAGTTTCAGTGTCAGACTCATACCAACAGCTAGCTGACGAAATAAATATCCAGCAACTGTTTCAAAATAGGCCCGGCCCAATTTTTATGGATTTGATTATGGGCCTAGGCCTCTGGAGTCTGAAATTCATATATCATAATTATTTGTAAGAAAAAACTCACATCAACACACAATTTGTTATTTTCACCCAACTATCAGTTTTGTTTATCATACAAAACTTATGAAGTAACTAGAACCAAAATCATAGAAAACACCTCGAACCTCAAAACTATATATCTATACCAATCCAAAACTTAATTAAAAACATTAAAAAAAAAACAATATAGTATCAAACTAGACAATGGTATCTTTCAAATCCATTGCAGCTATTCTCATTGCTATGTCTCTAGCCATAATAGCTCTAGAGGCTCAAGCCCAAGAATGCAGAGACAGCCTGAGCAGTATGCAAGTGTGTGCACCACTGGTTTTACCTGGTGCGATCAGTCCATCCCCGACCTCAGATTGTTGCGCTGCTCTTCGATCAACTAACAAAGATTGTATATGTAACGCTCTTAGAGCAGCCACTACACTTACCTCTCTTTGTAATCTCCCCTCTTTTGATTGTGGTAAGATAATATCATAACTCATTGCTTGAGCTTTTAAAAATTACTTTGATTAATTATTTCATGTAAACATGTTTGAATGATTTGATGGAGTTGTCGTTGGATTAATTAGTCAACAATGTTTGTGTTTTGTCGTTATATTCATGTGGTCTTTGTTTTTTCGAACTGTGCAGGTATAAGTACCTAGTTCAGCAACGCTCTGTTCCAGGATTCGGGGAATTTGGTCTGCAAAAGACACGACGAATAAAAATTAATAATAATGAGAATTAAACTATTTTGATGTTTGTTTTTTTTGAATTTGGTCTGTGTTTCAGTTTGTTCAATATCGAAATATCGTTTTCACCATTTATTACCGAATAATTTCTATAATTAGCAATCATCATTATATAGACTAGCTTTTATAATAGGTGTGTCAGGCAAAGCTCAGTTAAGATTTCTGTTCAAACAAATTAGAAAGTAAAAAAAAATCAAATAAATTGATGGTAAAAAGAATCGTCGGTTTGAAACAAAATTAGAGATATCGGTTTGGAGTAAACCGGAGCCATAGACCCATTGACCCAATTTATGACACGTGTAACTAAGGCGCATTGACCTAAAAAGCTCGTGCTTAACTTAACTCTATATTACACACACGCTCGCTTTAGCTGCTTCAGTTTCTATACTTCTCAGAAAAAAAAGAAAAAAAAAAATCCTCAACGGAGAAGATACCGGAGAGTCTGAATTCCGCTAATGAAGTAAGAATGGGTTTCTTTGGAAAACTATTCGGGAGTAAAAAGCAGGAGATATCAACACAGACGAAGAACAGAAGAAGATGGAGCTTTAGCACTAAATCCTCAAATCCGGGGACAGATTCGTCTTCTCATGCTAACAAAAGACGTGCAAACGAAGTTAGCTTAGACGCCGATAAACATGCGATAGCCGTCGCGGCTGCTACAGCTGCAGCCGCTAAAGCAGCACTCGCTGCTGCTCATGCGGCGGCGGAAGTCGTGAGACTCACTAATACCGGTAGAAACTCGTCGGTAACTCAAACAAATCGCCGGTGGGCAATAAATATAGCGGCGATTAAAATTCAATCCGCTTTTCGTGGCTACCTGGTTAGTTCTTTCACTATATTCAATTTTTATTAAATTCATATAAATTATTTAAATTGTTATAAAAAATTTAGAGCCAAGTGTGGAATAGCTGTCTGATGTTGATTTTTCTACTTAACACCAAATTGAAATAATTACGAAAATTAGAAATAATGAGCATAGTTTGTAATTTTGTTTGGTCCCCAAAGAAACGAGACAAAAATGAATGAATATTGAAACCAAGAAACTTGTTAGAAACCGATATGATTATATACCGATACTATTAATCTATTGGTCTGGAGAACTTATACTATATATACAAATTCTCGATTTGGTCCCAAACAAAATCTTACCCAACCGGATTTAGCTTTACGGCTTATATTTTTTTTAAAAATAAAATATGTTTTATATATTCAGGCGAGGAGGGCGTTGAGAGCATTGAAGGCGTTAGTGAAGCTTCAAGCGTTAGTAAAAGGACACATAGTAAGAAAACAAACGGCTGATATGTTGCGTAGAATGCAAACGCTTGTTCGACTCCAAGCTCGAGCTCGAGCTCGAGAGTCACGTTCTTCTCATGTTTCTGACTCATTCCACTCTTCAACATTAATGTTTCCATCTTCTTCCCCACAATCTTTCCATGCACGATGCGTTTCAGAAGCTGAATACAGTAAAATCATTGCCATGGACCACCATTACAACAATCACCGTTCGGATTCGAGTTGGTTATTAGACCAATGGAACGCACCGCAATACAATGAAGATAATGACAAGATCTTAGAAGTTGATACTTGGAAGCCTAGGACTAGCTTTAGGGAGTCGCCAAGGAAAAGAGGATCTCTTATGGTTCCAACAAGTGTTGAGAACAGTCCACAAGTAAAGTCTAGAACAGGAAGTAGCAGTGGTGGTTCAAGGAGAAAAACACCTTTCACGCCTACGAGAAGCGAGTATGAATACTACTCTGGTTATTACCCTAACTACATGGCTAACACTGAGTCTTACCAAGCAAAAGTCAGGTCACAAAGTGCACCAAGACAGAGGCTACAAGATTTATCTTCAGAGAGTGGCTACAAAAGGTCTACACAGGGACAGTATTACTACTACACAGCAGCTGCAGAGCGATCGTTTGATCAGCGTTCAGATAATGGAATCGCAGGTTACAGAGGAATTTCTGATCGGCTAAACCGAAATCAAAGTGATATGTATTCTTCCTTTCTTAGTTCTGATCATTATATGTATCAATAGTCGAAACTCGAAAGGATGTCAAAAACGTGAGTAATGTGTAAATTAGATTTGGACACGTAAGTACAAACAGTGATCAATCTCTGTTTCGTAGATCCAACGGTACAGAACTCGTACCAACAGGCTATGGGGTCCACAAGTTGCCTGAATTTAAAACCTCAATATTGTGATGATGTCAAGTCAAGACGTGGGAATCACCCACTTAAACCAGTGAATTGATTGATAACCTTTTCCTATTAAACAAACTATTTTTCTTTCTTTTTTGCCAGTAAAAAGATTCAATAGAGTGACACACAGAACCAATCACACAACTATGAAACGAAGCGTATCTATATATGCATTTACAAAGACATGTTTGTTTAGTTATCAGATGCTATCACAACTCCATCTTGAGGTTGGAACACAACGGAGGAAGCGACACCAGTGGCAGTGATCATTCCCGTTTTCTCCTCGGAATAGCATCAACAACATCACCACAAACCTGCAGAATTTAGGCATAATGTTTCACATTTGGGATTTAACATTGATATGACAAAAGACGAGAGGCAAAATGCAAATTTTACCCGGCAATCAATAGAACTAGAGATAGGAGCCACAATAGGTATTGGTAAGGCTTGTATTTGGATCTCAGAGGTGTGCCTTGTGGCATATGGTCTCTTGCTAACCACTTGAACTGAGGACGAGCTAGCAGAACAAAACCGAGAAGAAACCCTGTTAGAAATCCACCCACGTGAGCAAAATTATCAACGTGAGGGAGAATCCCAATTGCCAGGTTTATCAAGATGACAAACAAAAGCGTCAGAAGTGCTGCGATCTGCGTCCAGAAAAACAAAGTCATTTTTAACCTCACATCACCATCCCACATGACGTTTTTCAGAGTTTTATCATTGACAATCAAAAGCAGATTGCTACCTTGTTGGAGTAGATTGTCCAGTTGGTGAAAAGCTCAGAAAGCATGGAGCCAAGGAGGCCAAAAAGAGCACCAGAAGCTCCGACAGAGATACTGTTTCTGATAAATAACGAGGACAATATGCTCCCTCCAATTCCTGATAATATATATATAACTCCAATCCTAACTGCAAAATTTCAGAACCAAGTTTCTCAGATATCTAGCAATAGGGTTACACAACTTGATGACTTAATATCTGAAAGCTTATTCAAATCAAGGAATGCATACCGAAACCAAATTGCTGCTCAAGGCGAATACCGATGAAGATGAGGCTTAACATATTGGCTGCAAGATGAATAACACCGGCGTGCAACCATATACATGATAAAAGACGCCAACCTTCCTTCTTTTCCACAACTTTGTTCCATTCAAGTGCTCCTAACTTATCCAATCTTCATGTATCAACACCATGTCAAAATTGTTGTCTCAGTCACATAACTCAATTGTTTTCATCACAAATCTAATGCCTAAAATAATACTTAAATCAGATGATAAGTGATCCTATGATTATAGAGTAACCGACAAAAGGATGATCCACAAAACTTTGAAACAGAACAAAATGTAATTCACTAGCAATAAGAACCCTAAATCAAACAATTGATACTAATTACGAAAAAAGAATTGCAGATAGAGGAATGAAAAAACGTACGTGTGAGAAGATGGACCAAAGAGAGGATTAGTCCTGAGAGGCTCAAATGAGAGTCTCCCAAGGAACTTGGCGACACAGTGGCCTCTAAGACGGTGAGACTCAAAATGCTTCGGACAGTTATTGACAAACATCACAACGACGAAAACCGCCACGTTAGCCACAACGAACATCGGAACAAGCCAAGACGTCCACCGTGACGCTAACGCATTATCTCCAAATTCGGAATAAGATACCGGTGCAGGAATAGGAGGAGGTCCGTTTCGATTCCGGTCTCCGCCTCTACTTCCGATCCCTCGATCCTTTGCCGACATTCGGCTCTCCAGATCATCTCCGACAGCCATAGTGATCTCTGTCTCTCTGATAAATTTGTTTATTGTTTTTTTTAATCGAAGGCGGTAAGAAAGGAGTTAAACCTTATTTTGAGAGTGGGTGAGAAAGTGGTTTATCTATTAACGAATCAAGTAATTACAAGTGTAAATGTATTATTCGTGATACGCGTTTCGTGGTTCGTGTAACGGATGTGTAACGTGGTCTGTTGCACACTGGATCACAGTTTGTAACGGAGACCTAACGTGCGCTGGATTTCCCAAATTGCCTTTCACGCTAAAGCTGTGATGTGACTTGAAATAACTATTTTTTGATTATTTTTGCATTTTCGTGGATTGCAATATCCAAATTTTCCATTCACTATATTGAAAATGTATATTGCACTCTTTTTCTTTTTTTTTGTCACTTAGCGAATATATTAAAAAGATAAAGCATTAGAGTTGCTGGTCGGATTACAACACATCTAGCGGACAAGAGAAATCCCAAATACGATAGCCCAATCTAGGGAAAACAAAGCCCTATAGTAAGGGAAACTGAGCAAGGAGAAATTAAGGAGAACAACACAAATGATAAATCCCAGAACTCCTAAGAATTTGAAATAAAATCATAAAGCAAAGATGAACCCATAACCATTCTATACGAAACTTGTAGACGCCGAAATCTACAACAAGACCACGCAAAAGGGTCACCGAAAAGGACACCTACGATTACAGAGGACCTAAGGAGAGCAAGCAAACCGAAGCCAAATTCCAAATGCAATGAAGGCAGAAAAAGCCATGGGACAGAGCTCAAGAAAACAACTCCAGACGCATCTACACCAAGCAAAAGCAGCAGCGAAATAAACATCCAAGAACATAATCCATGAACAATACATCAGCTATACGCAGTCCCAAACCAATTAGAGAATACACGACACGAGAAACAGATCTAGGAGACTGAATATAAAATCAAAATCTGAGAAAATTTGGCAAAGCAATAATTCTAGAATGCCTTAGCATCTTATAACCCTCGAATTATACACTAAGCCCTTATAATCTCAGACCAAGCTGAACTCACCAAATTAAACCTTATAAAACTACTCACAAACACCTAAACAGGTGAAGGAAACAACTGAACAAACAGAACAAGATAGAGGAGACACAAGAGGCTTAAGGGCTGGACCAATCACTCCGGCGAGGTCCAGAAATCCGATCGCACAGGGAGACTCCAACGGATCTGAGCTTCACCGGTCACCATCTCCAACTAGATCCAAGCTAAAAAGAATTAAAAACACAAACAAAGGGAAATAACGGCGGCACCGTCGGTGCTAGCAGAGCCACTGTGACCGCCATTCTCCGAAGACTAGATCTTCACGGGTTGCGGCTAGGGCTAGTTCTCTCTATTCTCAAGGTTTTTTTTAATGTATATTGCACTCTATTAGGGTATGGTTTAACTCCCGTTCATCTATTTGGTATTCTGTTGTGGATATTCTATCGTATATTCTCTTCTCTTATATATTAATTAAGTTGTTCTAGTTTTGGCAAGAGAACTTTCAATTGGTTGTTTGCAAAAAACTAGATACGTTTTTCTCTCTCTGAGAACATAGACGTTTCCTAAACCTAGCCGCCACCCTAGTTCTCCGGTGATGGTGGATCTTCGAGGGAGGCTTTGTCCTCCCCTCGAAATTATGGAAGCATAGAGCCTCGGTCTAGATGGAGGTGCTTGTCTACTCATCGCTGCTTCACTGGGAGTTTTCAGAAGTGTCACCGTGAGTCCTTAGTAGCTCTGTCGCTGGTCCTCCAAGATATAGTTGTGGTTCATGTGCTCTTCTCTAACGGTTTCTTCTCTTCGGTGCTAAGGTTTTGGTCTAGCCTTTTTTTTTGCTTAGATTAATTCATTTCTTGTTAAATTAGGATCTTGTTTAGTTAATTTTGGAACCAAATCAAGATTAGTTAGTGAAGGTTTAGTTGAGATCATATTTATGGTTATTCGAGTTGATCATTTAGTTTCCTCTCCGATTTGATCTGTAACTATGCTCTCTCCGGATGATTTTACCGTGTTGAGGCTGTTTCACTCCTTGTCTGTACTCTTCAACCTAATCGAGTTCGGGTCTTTTTCTTGGATCCTAATCTTGGTGATTACATAGTTGGCTTTGATTTCGACTTCGTCATTGCCGGAAGAACTGTGGGTTATCTTTTAACCGGTATAGGTTCCTAGCTCTTCATCTTTAAGGTACTTCTTATTCACTATGAGAGGTTTCGTCACCAGCTCTAGCTTTGTATAGTCTTGTAGTGACTTCGATCATCGGGTTTGAGTTTCCATTTTCTAAGTTTCCCTTCTTTATTTGGTCTAACTTTTTCTTCATTAGTGTTTATTAAATTGTTTCCCTCTTTTGGGCTTTAGCTTCTAGGGATATCTCTGTATTCCCCCGGCTTTGGTATGTTGTTTAAAGTATTCTACCTATGTAATCTCGAACACTATGTACTTTCTATATTTTAAGTGAAAAAAAAAAGTTGTTCTAGTTTTGGCCTATTCTTTTGGCTTCGCCTATTTCTTTGGCTTTGTAGCCTCTACTTAAACGTTTGTAATCTGCTCATTATTCAATCCACAAAAATATTTATCTTATGATTTTCTACATGGTATCAGAGCATGAAACCTAAACAGATTGATCGATTGAAATTTTTCTCTAAAAAAAATCGACATTTGATGCCCCTGTAGCGCATGCTACTGCAACTGAAGTGAGAAAAATGATATCACCATATGACTTGTCCTCTATGGACAATCTTAGAACTGTAATTTCAAACCCTCTACTCAAAAATGCTAACTACGATGAGTGGGCGAGTGGTTTGAAAACAACATTGACATCCGAAAAAAAATTTGAGTTTCTCGATGGGACCATCGTTAAACACCTGAAGACTCGGTGAACTATGAAGACTGGAAGACAATTCAAGCTCTTCTCATTTCATGGATCCAAATGATTATTGAACCGACTTTACTATCAACAATCTCACATCGAGATGTCGCTCAAGATCTTTGGAACTATCTCAAAAAGCGCTTCTCTATGCTGAGTGGATTCAGGATACAACAACTGAAATATGAACTTGCTTGTTGCAAGCAAAAAGGACTTGCGATTGAATCTTACTATGGAAAACTCAATCGCATTTAGAAGAGTCTTGATACTCAAAAACTTGTCCATAATTGTACATGTGGGAAGTGTACGTCTGATTTGACTACTCTTCAAGAAGCTGATCGTGAAGCAGATAAGGTACATTAATTCCTATATAGCCTTAATTATCAATTCAGGTCAATATGTTCATTAATTTGTGCTCGTGTACCAATTCAACCTCTAGAAGAGGTTTACAATATGGTGCGTCATGAAGAGGATCTCGTTGATGTTACTAATACACCGCAAAAAGTAACGGCTTTTGCAGCCCAATCTAAGCAGTCTCAATTTTGACCAGAGACAAAGGAAAGCAAAACAGTGTGTGCTCACTGTAATCGTATTGGACACACAACGAATATGTGTTTTGCTGTGATTGGGTACCCGGATTCATGGGGAGACAGACCCAAAGGGAGAACGTTGCAGGGAAAAGGATGTGGTTTATCTAGACTAGGATGTGGACAAACTCAATATGCAAACCGAGTGTATGTACCACACTTGGAGCCGCATACTGAACAAGTTAATTATGTTGTCAAAGACAACGACAAAGACAGTGTGAAACTAAATGACGAGCAGTGGAAATTCTTAAAGAATATCTTGAATTCAAAAAAAGACACCACAACGTCACATGAAAAGCTATTAGGTATGTTTCACTCACCTCCTTGAATTTTAGATATTGGTGCTTCACATTATCTTACCGGACGATTTTGAGATGTTGTCAAATCTTTGGGAAATGCCACAAGTTCCGATTATCATGGTAGATGGTAGAGAACATGTGTTAGTGAAAGAGGGTACAGATTGGATCTGATTTGGCATTATAGTTAGTTTATTATGTTGAAGCTCCAAAGTCAGAATTGATATCTGTGACTCAGTTGATGGATGAGAATAACTGTGTATTTCAAGTTGCTGATCAGTTTCTTGTGATACATGATCGTAGTTCGAGGATGCTGATTGGCGCTGGTAAGAGATTTGGTGGCACATTTCATTATCGTTGTTTGGAAACAGTGGCGACAGTGAGCACAAAGGCGCAATCATATTTTGTTTTTTCGCATAGTCGTTTAGGACATCCTTCACCGAAAGTTGTTTCTTTGATTTCGAATTTCAGTTTCTGATAGCTCAAATAAGGCGTGTGATGTTTTTCTTCACACTAAACATACCTGTGATTGTTTTCTGATTAGTAGTTATAAAAGTTCAAGAATTTTTGAGTTGATTCATGTTGATGTCTATGAACCGTATCGAACTCTATCACACTATAAAGCAAAGTGTTGTGGATTATTATCCTCGTTTTGTATGGATGTATCTTTTACAAGATTAAACAAAAGCGCCAATTCACCTTAAAAACTTCATAAACATGGCAGAACAATAACATCAAGAACGAATACTAGCAATTCGAATAGAGAATTGCTCTGAATTTGTGTCATTGTCTTCCTACTTTGCTCAGCCTAGTATAAAACATATGATATCTTGTGTCCATACACCTCAACAAAATGGTCGAGTTGAGCGTAAACATCGACACATTCTCAATGTTATTCGAGCTTTGATGTTCCAAGCTAATCTCCCAATTAAATTTTGGGGAGAGTGTGTTCTAACAGGTTGCTATTTGAAAAATAGGACTCCAAGTGCAGTCATTGACAATCAGTCTTCATATGAACGTCTGTTTAAGAAGACACCTTCATATAGCAATATTCATGTTTTTGGTTGTTTAGCTTATGCTCACAATCTACAAAGGGGGGGGGGGTGACAAGTTTGCATCAAGTAGCAGGAGATGTATTTGTTGGCTATCCATATGGAAAGAAATGATGGAGGTTATATGATCTTGACAAAAAATAATTTTTTGTTACAAGGGATGTAGTATTCTCAGAAAATTCAATCCCGTTTGGTGAAGGTCATGCTGTGAAACTAATGAATCAGGAAGAAAGTGTTTTGTGGGCTCCTATGGGACAAATTTTTGACGAAGAAGAATTAGTTGTTTGGCCATCTTTTGTTCCAAATTTGTCACATGGTCAAATGATCAATGTTGGGCTAAGTCAAGTTAATAAAGCCCATGAGAAGAGTCAAGTATTACTGGGTCCACAAATTTGACATCCCCAACGCATACTTCTTCTTCTTTGCGAGATGAAATTCCACCGCTACCAACATTAACACCAATTAAAGCTCAAGTACCACTCAGTAAAGGTCAATATCGCAAGGTACCGTCGGTTTTACTCAAAAAAATTTTGGTCTAGCCAAGTAAACCGTCAAGTACGAATTTGGTAGATGTTGTTGAGCAAAAATCAAATCTAGAAAGAAGATAAATCTGATTGCAGAAGAAATAGTGAAATTTTCTGAAGCTCATATAGCCTATGTCACTATAATTGAAACAAAAGAGCCAAGATCTTTTCGAGCTGCCATGAGAGAAGAGCAATGGCAAAAATCTATGAGTTGTGAGGTTTTGGCCTTGGAGGAGAATGGCACATGGAAAATAGTCGATTTACCAACAGGGAATAAGGCAATCGGGTCACAATGGGTGTACAAATTTAAATTTAAATCTGATGGTTCTGTTGAGAGATTTAAGTCGAGACTAGTTGCAATTGGGAATAAGCAAGTAACTGACAAAGACTTTAGAGAAATTTATGCACCTATAGCTAAGATGGACACAGTAAGAGTGATTTTGGATGTGGCTTGTAAAAAGAACTAAGAGGTACATCAGATGGACATGCATAATGCTTTTCTTCATGGGGATTTGGAGGAAGAAGTCTACATGAACTTGCCACCAATTTTGAAAACAAAAATAAAAATCAGGTTTGTCGGTTAAAGAAGTCGTTGTATGGTTTACAACAAGCACCAAGATGCTGGTTTCAAAAGTTGTCCACAACATTACAAGCCTACGGATTCACATAGTCCATGTTAGATTACTCGTTATTCACTCTTGCAAAGAATGGCGATTGTTTGCATATACTAGTTTATGTTGATGATCTCATAATTATTGGTAGTTGTTCTGCTGCAACTAAAGCATTTAAAGATTATTTTTCTTTCACATGGAAGACTTAGGTCTATTGAAATATTTCTTGGGATTTAAGTAGCAAGAAGCAAAGATGGCATGTATTTGTGTCAGAGAAAATATATCACAGACATCATCAAAGAGACGAATATGTTGACTGCAAAACCATCGGACTCTTGGCCGGAGCAAAACAACAAATCGGCCATGTCTTCGTCGCCTTTGCTCGCATACCCTACACAGTATCGAAGACTATTAGGTAGGTTCATATATCTTCAACTCACAATACCTAACATTTCATATATCTTCTACTCACAATACCTGACATTACTTACTCAGTTCACATAATTTCATAGTTCATGAACAAACCAAAAGAGGATCACTAAGCTGCTACGCTAAGATTGGTACGTTATCTTAAGTCTGACCCAGGTCAAGGAATTTTGTTGGGAGCACAAGGAAACTAGCATGTAACAGGGTAGTGTGATTTAGATTGGGCTACATGCCCATTGACTCGAAGGTCAATTTCTGGATATATTGTGTAGTTTGGAGAATCTCCAATTGCTTGAAAAACCAAGAAACAAAACACAGTAAGTAGGTCTTCATCCAAAGCTAGTATCGCTCCATAGCATACTCAACACTAGAGTTTTTTTGGCTTAAAAGGTTGTTAGTTACACTGGGAGTTAGGCATGATCATCCAATGGATTTGTTTTGTGATAATCGCTCAGGTATATATAGCAACCAATCTAGTTTTTCATGAACGAACTAAACATGTTGAATTGGGTTAACATTTCGTTCAAGATGAAGTTAAGGCTTAGACTATTCAATTACGGCATGTCTTTACCACAACACAACTAGCCGACATATTTACAAAACCGCTTAGTAGAGAATGTTTCAACGACTTCAGGTCCATGTTGCATACATAACTTGTATGCTCCCACTTGAGGGGTAGTATTGGAGTATAGTTTAACTCCGATTCATTTATATTGGATTATGTTGTAGATATTATATCGTATATTCTCTTGTCTTATCTATTAGTTAAGTTGTTCTAGTTTTGGCCTATTCTTTTGTCTTCACCTATTTCTTTGGCTTTGTAACCTCTACTTAAACGTTTGTAATCTGCTCATTATTCAATACATGAAGATATTCAGCTTCCAATTTTCTACGTATGACTATCAGAAAAAAAAATTACACTCATTATAGTGTTTTTTTAAATCTAAAAATGCATGAAATAAATTTGGACGATTACAACGAGGAGGTCAACGAGAGACTGCAAAGAGAACAATGGAAGCAATTTATCCTACATTACAGAGAAGATGATATGAGGTTATCCAATTATAAAACCAAAACCATTGCACCAAAACATTGATACCATCTTAAGAATTCCTGAACGACATTCCGACAATGAGATTTTTACCCAAAAACAATGACTTTAGTCAAATAAAATGACTTTTCTGGAGAAAATGAGACTTTTACATAAGCTAGCACTCATTATAGTTTATAGTATGTGGAATTATTGAAGTAGATATATTCAATTTTCCACTTACATTTAAAGTCTTTACTTTTATAATTGTTTAAGGAAAATCTAATCAACTATTATGATCATTAGTCAAAGTTATATGTCAAATTTCATCATTTTATGTTTTGATTGTCAACAATTAAATGGATAAGACCTGATTTATAACTCAAAGTTTACTCTCTATAACCCTTTTAATATATCTTGTATACTGAGGAAAGGTTGAATCTTGATGTTAAAATCTTTAGCTGAGATATCTAAACCATCAGATTAAAAAAAAAGTATGATTATATATTCTTTTTTAAATTGGCATTTCGTCATTTGACCAAATATTGAGAATGTATGTCCTCTTTATTTATAACTTGTGAAAAATGTCATAATTCATAGTACATTGTGTCCCTAATGTAAAAACAATTTTGACATTCAATTTTTTTGTTCATTTCTCTCCATTTTTCTCTCATTTCTTTTTGGTTCTCACCTATTTATTTTTTAAATTATATTCTAGTATTGTTCATCTGAGTGTTTTACATTGTGCTCATTGTAAAATACAGAGAAGATTCGAGTGATAGACATATAGCTGAAATATGGATCTCGTAATATATACTCCTATCACATCATTATATTCATATTACTAATATATTATTTTTTGTCAATAGTGGGCCATAATTGGCAGGCTCATTAGCCAATTTCCTACATAATGTAGGCAGCAAGACTCGATCCTGGATGTGCAAGTGCGCCTGCCTTTAGTGGACTTACCACCTGCCACTATACTAAAGACCACATGTTTTTTCTAACATAATTATAAAAAAAACTTTATCACTATAATATATCGAAAAATAAATTTTCTCGAAAAACAATAATAAAGCCAAGATAAAACTATAGGAGGAATGGGTATCAATTTAGGTCTTCCAGAGAGCATGGATGATTCTAAAACTAAGATCTTTGGATTTATTGGTGATAAGCTTAAGAAGAGGATATCGAGTTTGTCGTCTAAATTACTATCTAAAAGAGGTAAAGAGAATTTGATAAAATATGTCCTAAGGGCTTGCCAACCTATGTGATATCTTGATGTAGGCTACCTAAATCAATGATTGTATCTTTGAATAGTGCAATTACATATTTCTAGTAAAAGAATAGTAGAGATTCAAAAGGCATGCATTAGAAAAAGTGGAAATAATTATGTAAAGGTAAATCAGAATGAGGTATGGGCATCAGATTTATAGAGGGGTTTATTTCCGCTTTACTAGCTAAGGAATTGTGGAGGCTGATAGATCAACCTGAATATTTGTTCTCAAAGATCTTTAGGGGAAGATATTTTAAGGTTTATAGTCTATTAGTCCCTTTGAAGACTTACTTACTTTCTTATGGTTAAAGGAACGTTATTTCATTTAGGGCCTTTGTTAGTAAAAATCTTATAAAACAAATTGGAGATAGCATAGATATTCTTGTTTGGCATGATCCTTGGACTCTAGACATAATATCGAGGCATGCCATTGGTAGAAAATCAATGTTATACCCCGATCTTAAAGTAGATAAACTGATTGACTCTTCCTCAGGATCTTGGAGAATCCCTTTAATAAAATAGCTAGTTGACCCTAAGGACGTACCACTAATTTTAGGTATCAAACTCCCTAATTTGGGAAAGCCACATTATTTTGGATGGTATTTTAATAAATATGGTAGGTATACAGTAAAGTCAAGATATAAGGTAGATACCTCCACTGATGTGGGTGCTGAGGTAAGGTATGAACCCACCTTTCAAGATATACAAGCAAATGATTAGACAATATATTGTCCTCCGAAAATTGAGTAGTTTAGTTGGCAAGCTGTTTCAGGATGTCTTCCAGTTAGAGTCAGTCTATAGAATAAAGGAATAAGATGTGATGCGCGTTGTTCTCGGTGAAGCAGAGGGGGAATCTATTAATCATACTTTCTTTGAGTGTCCCTTTCCACACTAGACATGGGCTATATCTATTATTCCTTCAGGAATATGAAATTTTCCAAGATCCTTGGTTTACACTAATTTGGAATATCCGTTCTAGAGGTTACCAGACTTCAAGGAATTTAGGTGTTTCCCATGGATTCTATGGAATACTAGGAAGACAAGAAATGATAAGGTTTCCGGTAATATGGACAGAGACCTCAGAATATCCTTCCCTCTGTTGAAGTGGAGACTAATGAGTGCTCCTAAGTTCAAGCAGAGAAGGCTGAAGAATTGTCAAGTAAGCCTATATTTGTGAGGCCAAATGAGTATTGGGAGGCAGTAACAAGCATATGATTGTTGATTAGAGCTTCTCAGGTGTTTGATGCTTTGTAGACAAATCCTTGAAGGATGCTGAATATTTCTTAGAAAATTGGTTGGTTATGTTTTGCAGGGTGTGTCAATAGGGGCGAAAGGTATGTCTTGTTATTTATTACCCCTTATTAACGAATTCGAAATGCTTCTTTGGGCCATGGAGTCCACTCATGCGTTAGAGTTTTCATAAGTCCAATGTGCTACTGATTGTGCATAGATTCTGAAAATGGTGGCTACCCCTGAAGATTGACCACACTTCTCTGTGAACCTAAAAAAATTTGATAGACTCTGAAAACTTTTCTTCTTTTTTCACTTCATGAAATCTTTAGAGCCCTCAACGAAAAGACGGATTAGTTAGCTCGAAAAGTTAGAAATTTATCTTGTAATTGATCATTTGTAAAGAATATGTCTCTTTCTTAGATTGAAAAACTAATATAATTTATTTATTAAAAAAATGTTTGACCAGCTATATAGAATCATTAAGGTAAATATAGTTGTATAGAATACGATTTTCATCCATTATGCTTCTTGTTAATTGGGTTTTTAAGAATTACAATAAAATTTGTTTTTTAAACAAAATGTGTTACCTCGAATAGTTATATATCTAAAATCTAATCATTAGACTCAAAAGAAAGAAAAAAAAATAACTTGTAGTAAATCCCAAAAAAAACCACAAATACAGATATGCGTATGGCCGAAAAATATAGATCTCGTAATATATACTACTGTCATATCATTATATACAATTTTTTCAAATATAATTTTCAAAAAATTGTTACTATTTTATCTATACAAAAAATTCAAGAAAATGTTTAATATAAATCCAAAAAAGAGAGAAAGTTCACCGGAATCAAATGCACTTTAAGAAATATCATAAATTTTGATGACATATGTTTGAGTAAGATTTGTATTCTAATATCACTCTCTTTTAATAAAATATGATTCTCGTGAAAGTTTTTATGAAATAAATTACACATATACAATAATAGCTAATTGATATAAAGTTTTTATAACGAGAATCATATTTAGAATACAACTCATACTAAGGCATATGTTCATTGAAAATTATAGCACTTTTTATGAAATAAACTTCACATGTACAGTGCATGCATATTATCTTTGTTTCTTTATATCTTTGTAAAGCTATATAAAGTAAATTTTAATAT